>JAODAL010080946.1:0-12068 GCA_025379985.1 Phyllomedusa bahiana | reverse complement strand
ATTAAAAACCCCCAAAAGTTCTTTTGTTGCACCTGCCCCATTTGTTTTTTGCTTTTTACAGACAAAGTTCTCTTGCGCCTAGCCCCATTGTAAGATTTTTTGTTTACAGCAAAGTCCTCATGTTTGCATTGCGTCACATGTGTGTTGTAGTTTTACAGCCAAAAGTTTCCCCTGCTGCACTGTCCCCATCTAGTAGAGATTGAGTTTTACAGGAAAAAGTTCTCTTTTTTACACTGGCCATCTAGTAGTGATTGCTTGTATTGCCCCAATAAAAGTTCCTTGTTGCACTAGCCCCATCGTAGTGATTGCTAGCATTACACCCAAGTTTTCTGTTCACATGGGGCATTAGTATGTTCCCTGTATTAACCAGAAAAATTTCTCCTTTTGCCTTTCCCATTAGTGTGTTTTGTAGTACTACTGACTAAAAAAAATTTTCTTGTTGACTGTACCAACATTAGTGATTGCTAGCATTACAATAAAAAGGGTTCTTTTGTTGCCTGCACCTCTGAGTGAAATCTTTTAAGCAAAGTTTTCTTGCTGCTTTGTCCCATGTGGTATTTGATTGCAGTTTAAGCCAAAAATAGTTCTTTTTCAAAAAAGCGCCTCTAAGTGTTGTGTATTACAGCGAAAACAAAGTTCTCTTGTTGCAACTAGCGCCATCTAATAGTGATGTAGTTTTAAACCCAAAACAAAGTTTTTGTTTTTTTTGTTAGCGCCATTTAGTAGTAATTTGAGTAACGAACCAAACAAAGTTTCCCCGTTGCACTAGGCCTCTAGTGTGATTAATGTATTCAGCCAATTAAAGTTCTTTTTTCTACTATTGCCTTGTAGGGGATTACTGTATTCCACCCAATGTTCTCTTGTTGCAAGCCCCCATTGTGGGTTTGATAGTTATAAAGCCCAAAAAAAAAGTTGTCTTGCGCAGTTCTCCCTCTCAATGAATCTGCAAAAACAACTGACTGCCAAGTGTAGATCTGTTGGGATCCGTCTGTCAGCTTGGCCCCCGTGTATGCACCTTCTCTGTTACACCATCTAGTAGTGATTGCAAGTATTACAACCAAACAAATTTTTCTTGTTGCACTAGCGCCATCTAGAGTGATTGTTTTGTTTTTAAGCAAACAAATTTTCCCCTTTTGCTTTGGGCCATTAGTAGTGTTTGATTTTTACAGCCCCAAAGTTTTTTGAGCAAAAGCGCCCACCTATGTGATGTAGTATTTACACCCCCAAAGTTTTTGTTGCATGCTCCATCTAGTATTGATTGCTTTTTATTAAGACAAAGTTTCTTTGCTGCACTAGGCCATCTTTAGAGATTTTAGTATTACACCCAAAGTCCCTCTGCTGCACAGCGTCAAAATAGTAGTGTTTGCTGTAAACCAAAGTTCCCCTGCTCCCTAGTCCCATCTAGTAGGATTGAAAGTTTACAGGCAAAAAGTTTTTGTTACACTAGCGCCATCTAGTAGTGATTGCTTGTATTGCATCAAATCAAAGTTCTCTTGTTGAATTTGCCCCTTTTGTAGTGATTGCTAGCATTACAGAAAAAGTTTTCTGCTTCCTGCGCATTTTGTGTGTTTGTAGTATTACGCAGAACAAAGTTCCCCTTGTTGCACTTTTGCCATCTAGTAGTGATTGCTAGTACTTGCAAAACAAAGTTCTCTTTTTGGGCACTAGTCCAACATTTTGGATTGCTAGCATTACATCAAAGTTTTTTTGTTGAATAGCCCATTAGTAGTGAAAAATATTTTACAGCCCAAAGTTCTTTGCTGCTTGTGCCTGTGGGTTGTGATTGTAGTTTTACAGCCAAAACTTAGTTTTCTTTAAATATAGGCCATCAAATTTAGTGTTGTAGTATTACAGGAAAAAAAATTTTCTTTTTGCACTAGCCCCATCTAATGGGTGATAGCTATTTTAAAAGCCAAAAAAGTTTTTTTTTTTTGACTAGCCCCCCATTAGTAGTTTTGTAGTACTCAGCCAAAAAAAGTTCTCCTGTTCCTGCCCCCTTTTAGTTTTGATTAATGTATTACACCCAAAAATTTAAAGTTCTCTTGTTCTACATTGCCCTTTTAGTAGTGATTACTAGTATTACAGCCAAAGTTTTTGTTGACTGCCCATCTAGTAGGGATTGTTTATTAAAAACCCAAAACAAATTGCTTTGCTGAGTTCTGCTTAAAATTTGAAGCCCCGCAAAAATATGGGACCAAGTGTAGCATCTGTTGAGAGCATCCAGTCTGTCAGCTCTAGGACCCCCGTGTATGCACCTTCTCTGTTACACCATCTAGTAGTGATTGCTAGTATTACAACCAAACAAATTTCTCTTGTTGCATAGGCCTCTAGTGTGATTGCTGTATTACAGCCAAAAAAGTTTTTCCTGTTGCTTAGCCCCCTTAGTGGGGTTTGGTAGTATTAAAGCCAAAGTTTCTTGAAAGCACAAAGCGTCCTATAGTGACTGCTAGTATTACAGCCAAAGTTCTCTTGTTGCACTAGCTCCATCTAGTATTGATTGCTATTATTACAGAAAAATTTTCTTTTGCTGACTAGGCCATTAGTAGAGATTTTTTATTATTAAGCCAAAATCCTTTGTGCACTAGCACCCAAATGTAGTGATTGTGTTTAAGCCAAAGTTCTCCTGCTGCACTAGTGCCATCTAGTAGAGATTGCAAGTATTACAGGCAAAGTTCTCTTGTTACACTAGCGCCATCTAGTAGTGATTGCTTGTATTGCAGCCAATCAAAGTTCTCTTGTTGCACGGCCCACATGTATTTGTTTAGCAAAATTTTTTTACCCAAAATTTTTGCTTCACAGCCCCATCTGTAGTGATTGTTTGTTTTTTCGAGAAAAAAGTTCTCATGTTGCACTATTCCCTCTAGTAGTGATTGTAGTACTATGAAAACAAAGTTCCTCTGTTGACTGTACCAACATATAGTGATTCTGCATTCAATAAAAAGTTCTTTTGTTGCACTAGCGCCATTATTTTAGTGATTTTAGTATTACACCCAAAGTTTCTTGCTGCATTGTCCCATGTGGTGGGTGATTGTAGTATTACACCCAAACATAGTTTTTTTTCACTTACCCCCATTTTTTGTGTTGTGTTTACAGCGAAACAAAGTTCTCTTGTTGCATAGGCCATCTAATAGGTAGTAGTATTAAAGCCAAAACAAAGTTCTTTTTTTTGCACTAGCGCCATTATAGTAATTGTTTTATACTACTGCCCAAAAAAATTTCTTGTTGAAATAGTCCCCATCTAATAGTGATTGTGCATTCAATAAAAGTTTTTTTTTGGCCCAGGTATCTAGTAGTGATTTCTAGTTATTACAGCCAAAGTTCTTTTGTGCACAGTGCCTTTATGGGTGTGATTGCTGTATTACAGCTAAAGTTTTTCCTGCGAAATAGCGCCATTAGTAGTGATTGCTTGTTTTACAGTCAAACAAGTTCCTTTGTTACATAGCGCCATCTAGTGTGATTAATAGTTTTACCCCCCAAATAAATTTTCTTGTTTTTACTATTGCCATCTAGTAGTTTTTCCCCGGTATTACAGCAAAAAGATTCTTTTTGCACTTCCCATCTAGTAGTCATTCTAGTATTACACCCAAAAGTTTCTTTTTGTTGCACTACGCCATCTGTGGAATTTGATAGTATTACAGCCAAACAAAGTTGTCTTGCTGCAGTCTCTGCCTCTCAACTGAATGCTCCGCAAACAACTGACTGACCAAGTGTAGCATCTGTTGCGAGCATCCAGTCTGTCAGCTCTAGGACCCCCGTGTATGCACCTTCTCTGTTACACCATTTAGTGTTGATTAAATTTTAAACCAAAAAATTTTTTTTTGTTGCCACAGCGCCATTAGGTGTTGCTAGTATTAAGCCAAAAAAGTTTTTTTGTTGATTAGCGCCTTTAGTAGTGTTTTGATAGTTTACAGCCAAAGTTCTTTGCGCACAAGGCCCCCTACTGTGACTGCTAGTTTCAGCCAATTTCTCTTGCAGACAAGCGCCCCCTTAGTATGCTAGATTACAGAAAAGTTCTCTTTTTGCATAGTCCTCTAGTATTGATTGCTTTTTACAGAAAAAAGTTCTCTTGTTGCACTAGCACCATCTAGTAGTGATTGCTAGTATAACAGCCAAACAAAATTCTCTTGTTGATGTAAAAAATTTTAGTGATTGTAGCATTACAATCAAATTTCCCTTTTGTTGCACTGTGCCATTAGTAGTGATTATGTATTACACCCAAAGTTTCTTCTGCACTTGTGCATGTGGTGTGTTTTCTAGTATTACACCCCAAACTTTAGTTCTTCTTTCACTATGCGCCATTATTAGTGCTTGCTAGTATTACAGCAAAAACAAGTTCTTTTTTGCCTAGCGCCATCTTTAGTGATAGCTAGTATTTAAGCCAAACAAAGTTCTGTTTTTTGCACTAGCGCAATCTAGTAGTGATTGTAGTTTTTAAAAAAAATTCTTTTTGTTGAATAGTCCTCTAAAGTGATGCTAGCATTACAAATAAAAGTTTTTTTGTTCCCACTGCGTATCTGTACGGTATTTGTAGTATTACAGCCAAAGTTTTTTGCTGCACAGTGCCAATAGTAGTGATTGCTAGTTTTTTACAGCTAAAGATTCTTGCTGCACTAGGCCATCTAATAGTGATTGTTGTATTAAGTCAAACAAAGTTCTCTGTTACATAGCGCTCTAGTGTGTTTAATAGTATTACAGCCAAATAAGTTTTTTGTTCTACTATTCCCTTAGTGTCTTGCCAGTTTACAGCTAAAGATCTCTTGTTGCATTTGGGCCCCATCTAGTAGTAAATTTGCTGTATTACACCAAAGTTCTCTTGTTGATGCGCCATTGTGGAATTGATAGTTTTAAACAGCCAAAAAAAAGTTGTTTGCTGCAGTCTCTGCCTTCAACTGAAGGCCCCAAAACAACTGACTGCCAAGTGTGGGATTGTTGCGGGGCATCAGTTGTCAGTCTGGACCCCGTGTATGCCCCTTCTCTGTTACCCATTTAGTAGTGATTGGTTTAAACCCAAAAAAAATTTTTTTTTTTTTTGGGCCTGCGTCAGTAGTGATTTTTAGTTTCAGCCAAACAAAAGTTTTTGTTGGGTTTTGGGCATTTTATTTGTGATTGCTAGTATTACAGAAAAAGTTTTATTTGCAGCAAAGCGATCTAGTAGAGATTTTTAAAATTAAAGCCAAAGTCCATTTGCTGCCATGGTTCACATAGAGTGATTGCTGTATACAGCCAAAAGTTCTCTGCTGCACTAGTGCCATGTAGTATAGATTGCAAGTATTACAGGCAAAGTTCTCTTGTTGCACTAGCTCCATCTAGTAGTGATTGCTAGTATTACAGCCAAAGTTCTCCTGCTGCACTAGCGCCATCTAGTAGTGATTGCTAGTATTGCAGCCACACAAAGTTCTCCTGTTGCACTATCGCCCCATCTAGTACGTGGATTTTGCTAGTATTTACCAGAAAAACAAAGTTCTCTGTGTTGCACTACCTTGCCAGCTAGTAGTAGTAGTGGTAGTGTAGTGATTGCTAATATTACAGCCAAAGTTTCTTCTTGCCGCATTAGGCCCAATCTAGTAGGGGATTGCTAGAAATTACAGCCCCAAAAAAATTTTTTCCCCTTTTTGACTAATCCTATTTGTTGTTTTGCTATATTACAAAAATTTCCTCTTGCTGCCCTAACCCTCAAAAGGGGTTTGGGTGGGGTTAAAACCAATTTTTGGCTTTTCTTGCGCCTTTAGAGTATTTGCTAAATTTGGAAGCCAAAACAAACACTTGTTCATGGGTTACATTGGCTAGTATTAAACCCAAAGTTTTTTTGGTTGCACAAGCCGCCCCCAAAGGGGCAAGGAGGGCTGTTTTTACAGCCAAAAAGTTCTCTTCCTTTTCCTGGCCCAAATCAAATATTTGATTTGCTAGTTTTACGGGCCCCAAATTTTCCTGTTCACTTGTTCCCCAAAAATCTGGGTAGGATTGCTAGTTTTACACCCAAAAACAAAGTTTCTCTTGTTGCACTAGCACCTTTTTGTAGTGTTTGGCTGTTTTACGGGCCAAAAAAAGTTCTTTTGGGTTGCACTAGCTAACCCCAAAAAAGAAAAAAAATTTAAATTGTTTGAAATTTAAAGAAAAATTGTTTTCTTGTTGCACTACTCCTTCTGGAAAGTGATTGCAAGTATTACGGGCCAAAGTCCCTTGCGGGCACTAGCGTTTATCTAGCAGTAATTGCTATTTTTTACCCCAAAATTTTTTTCTTGTTTGGCGCTGAGCCCACCCAAAGTAGTGCTTTTGTTTATTTTATTAAAGCCAAAAAAAGTTCCCCTTTTTACACTTCGTCATCAGTTTTGTTTGTTTGTTTTAAAAAGCCAAACAAAGTTTCCCCCGTTTTTAAAAACGGGCCCTTGGGGTTGAAATTTGTTTGGTGTTACACCCCAAATTTTTCTTTTTGCATAGTGCCTTTTTGGGTAGGGGTTTGCTAGATTACGCCAAAACCAAAGTTTCTCCTGTTTGCCCCTAGTCCCTTTTTTGGGTAGGGGATTGCAAAATATTCCCGCCAAAAGGGTTCCCCTTGTTCACTACCCCCCCGGATTTAGGGGACTGCTATATTACAAAAAAACAAGTTATCTTGTTGCATTAGCAAATCTTTGTGATTGCTTTTTTAAAACCCCAAAAATTTCTCTTTTCTTCTATCCCCTTCTAGTAGTGATTATAGTATTACAGCCAAAATTCTTTTTCTTTTACTATAAACCATCTAGGGGTGATTGCTGAATTAAACACCCAAAAACAAAAGTCTCTTGTTTGCAAAACCCGCCATCTGTAGTGATTGCAAGTATTCCGACCCCCCCAAAGTTCTCCGGGTTTCACAAAGTGCCCCAATCTAGAAAGTGCTGCTAGTATAACACAAAATTTCTCTTTTTTTGGCAGTATCGCCTTTCTGGGTAGTGATTGCTTGTTTTGAACCCAAAAACAAAGTTCTCTTGTTAAACTAGGGGCCATTTTAGAAAGTGATTGCTAGTATTACACCCAAAAGGGGAAAAGGTCTTTTTCCCGGGCACTACCCGAAAACAAGTGGTAAATTGCTAGTATTACACCCAAAAAATTCTTTGCGGGCCACTAGGGCCATCAAAGTATTTGATTGTAGTATTACAGCCAAAAAAAAGTTTTTCCTTTTGCATTTAATCCCCGCCTAGTTGTGTTTTGTGGGTATTACAAAGTTCTCTTGCTGCACTATCGCCATCTAAAAAATTTTTAAATTTTAGTTACAGCCCAAATTCCCTTGCTTTTCCTAGCGCCATTTAGTATTATTGCTAGTAGAAAACCAAAAAAATTTTTTCACTTGTTGCACTAGCCCCAAATCTAGCAGTGATTCCTAGTAAAAAACACCCAAAACCAAATTTCTCTTTTTTGTTGCACAAACGCCATCTAGCTGTTGGCTAGTTTTACAGCCAAAAGTTTTCTTTGCTGCCTAGTCCATTAGTAGTGAATGCTAGAAATTTACAAACCAAAAATTTTTTCCTGTTGAAACTAGCCCCTCAAAAGAGAATTTTCCTTAAATTATTACACCCAAACAAAGTTTTTCCTTTTTAGCACAAGCCGTCAAGTATGTTTGCTAGTATTAAAACCCCAAAAATAAATTTTGGTCTCTTCCCTTCCCTTAGCCCCCATCTAGGCGGGTGATTGTTTAAAATTACACCCAAATTTCTCTTGCTGCCCCAAAAGCGCCACCCAAACCATGATTGCTAGCATAGAACCCCCTTTTCTTTTTCTGCCTATCCATCAAATTTGTTTGTTTATTTTTACAACCAAACAAAGTTCCCCTTTTTGAAACCTAGCGCCATCTATATATTTGCTGTATTACAGCCAAAACAAAGTTCCCCACCTTCTGCACTTGCGTCATCTAGTAGTGTTTCCTATTTTTAAAAAGCCAAATTTTCACTTGCAAACACACGGCCATCTCCCAAATGATTTTTTAGAAATTCGCCAAAAAAATTTTTCCCTCTTTTTGGCATTTTACCGCCATTTATTGGGTTTTTTGCTATTATTACAGCCAAACAAAGTCTCTTTTTTCACTAGCCCATCTAGTAGTGATTGCTAGTTTTTACACCCAAATATTCTCTTTCTGCACTAGAAACCATCTGTAGTGTTTGGTTTGTATTAGAACCAAAACAAGTCTCTTGCTGCACTATCCCCTCTATTTTCCCAAAGCTAGTATTTACACCCAAAAAAATGTTCCCTTTGTTGAAAACTACCCCAACTAGTAATTGTTTGGGCTAGAAAATTACCCCAAAAAAAGGTCTCTTTGCACATTTAAGCCCCCATCAAAGGGGGAAAATTGCAAAATATCCCAAGCCAAGGTTTCTCTTGCTGCACAGCCCCAACTGGTAGTTTTTGCATATTACGGGCCAAAAAAAGTTCCAACCTTGTAAAGCACAAAGCCCCATATGGGTACCGGTTTTTTGTTTCGAAATTACACCCAAAACCCATTTGCTGCACAAGCCCCTTTCTAGTAGTGTTTTCTAAAAATTACACCTAAAGTTCTCTTGTTCCCCAAGCCACCCTAGAAAGTAATTGCCAGAAATTAACACCCAAAAGTCCCCTTGCTGCACTATCCCCTTTTTAGTAAGTTGCTTTATTTCCCAACCAAAGTTCTCCTGTTGCACTACCCATCTTTTTGGTGATTGGCTAGTTTTACACCCCAAAAAGTTCCCCTTTCAACACTACGCCATCTACAAGGGATGTTTTAAGTATTACACCCAAAACAAATTTCCCTTTTGTTGACACTTAAAACCCAAAGTAATTATTTTGATTGCCAAGTATTACAGCCAAAAAAAGTTTCCTTTTGCACTAGAGCCCCGATTAAGTGGATTGCAGGTATTACAGAATATTTTCTTTCTGGCACTAGCCCTTTCTAGTATGATTTTGGCTTGTATTAGACCCAAAAAAATCCTTGCGGGAAACTAGTGCCATCTATTTAGCAGGGTTTGCTAGTATTACACCAAAAAAAGTTTTACTTTTGCACAAAGCGCCATCATAGTGTTTTTTTTGGTTAATACCCCACCCCCAAAAAAAGGGGGGTATCTTGCTGCATTTGGGCCCCCTTTTCTAATGGGGGATTGCTAGTTTTACAGCCAAATTTTTGGTTTTTTTTTCCCCCGGCTTTCCCCGCCCTTTTAAAGGGTTTGCCCTCAACAAAGATTACTTTGAAATGAAAGGGGAACACAAAAAAATGAAAAAACTTGTTCCCAAAATATATTGTTTTGTTCATTTCTTTTTGTAAAGGATTTTTAACAAATTTTTTTTCACACCTTAATGGTTTTCTCGGGTTTTCCCAAAGGTGACCCGACCTGGTTTTTTCCCCCTATTTTTGTTTTTATTCAAATTTTGATATTTGGGGAGTGACATCATCACACGGGTCTTGGCAGCTTTGGGGTGAAGTTTTGTGTTTCCCCCTAAATCTTTCGACAAAGACAATAAATTACCACTGTTTACTTTAACTCAGAATTTCCCCTTTGGTCCTGACAGCTGGAGATTTTTTTTACAAATTTGAGCAGAACCCGGAAACAGGGAAACCCAAAATATCCCTAATTACAGACAAGTTGCCCAAAGGAAGTGCCCAAGGGGCCAAGCAGCATTAATTCATTATCCCCAACTATAAAAATTTTGAGATGAGCCAACCGCTTTCCACCCCTTTCACCCCAGCGGGCCCTGGCGGAGGGACCACTTTGTCAAATATGGGCAAAGCTAAAGCAAAAAAAAGGCCCCAAAGGCCCCCAAATCCGAGCAATCTGCCCTTGACAACATACAAACCAAAAGAAAAAAATGATAAAAACCTTTAAAACCCCCAAAACACTGTCTCGGCGGTTCCCATCTCCCCTTCTCAACAAATTAAAACGACCCCGGGTTGGGAGGGAGGCACCATCGGGGTGAATAAAACCGGGGGGACATAAACGCCTGGCATAGGGTGGGTTTAAGCCGCTGAAAACCCGAAAACCCAGGAAACCTTTTCGGTTTACATTCTTTTTCCCACTGTCACCGCCCAGTTTCCCACAAATTCAAAATGACTTTAAATAAGATAAACCAGCTTCAGAGGGGAGCACGATTTCTCCCCTTTCAGGGAAAAAAAAGGGCCCTGGACTTTTTTAATTTCTGCCCAGAAAAAGTTTCCAAAACTGACAACCCAGGCTTCTCGGGCCCCCAAAAGTGGAGGACCTTAAAAACCGGTCCCCGCTGCAAAAAAACCGCATAAGTGGGGTGCCAGAGTCTGTGGCGGCTCGAGACATGCACTCTCTCTGCGAATGCCTGAGCTCCTCGGCCTTCCCCAACCATGCCGGGTCGAAAGAGCTCATCGCATAAGTCTGGACTTGCAATCCTTTGAAACCACCACTTCTAGTGCCAAACAGCTACATCCAGCTCTGCGAGAGCTTCCGTGGCCAGTTATCGTGAAGTATCTGGACTTTAATGATAAGGTTGCTATCTTCCGTGCTTTCAAGAGACTCAATCATCCTTTTGGGGTGAAGGAATAAAATCGCATACTTGGCGACTTCTCCAAAAGGGGCCTAAAAAGCAAGGCCTTCTCTACTCTTTGTACCTCTCTGTATCACCAAAAACACAAAAATTTTGCATTAAACTTTTTTTGGGCCAAACTCCAGTCTACCACCCGACAGCTCAATACTCCCTTCACCTCACCAGGAGCATCCCATCCTTGGGGCCACTTCTTCATGGCAATTCTACTCAGCGGATCTTGATCATCACTCCGTGCTTTCCCCTAAAGAAAAGGAAACAACCCCGTTTGGTCCCGAACCCCCACAAACGAAGGCAACACTCTTCGGGATTCTCCTGGGAACCCCCGTCTTCGTCTTTCCTGGCAACGGGGGTCCTATTGAAACTGCCTCCATGGCAGTTCCCTTTAACCTTTTTGGGCTGTTAAAGAAACACGCCAGATCTACCTCCATTGGGGCACAATGCCAAATTGTATATTACACTTCCCAAAATCTGTTCTAGCATTTAAACTTTGTTTTGTGCTTGCCTCCTTCCATTGCCCCGTATCTATGGCCAATCGGGCCCAAAGGGGGGGATGCAACCGTACAATCACTTTCAGATTTCAGTATTTCCAGTTTTTATCTACGTTAACCTACCCGGGTATCTGGGTTAGAATTATCAATTTTACACTTTTTCATCTATATAAACTTATTGTTGCGCAGTGAAAATCTTTTTTACTTTTGGGGCTCCTCTCCCCCTTTATCGCTTTTTTTCTTTATTTTTCCCTTACATTAGGGCCTGGGGGGAAGCAACTGATGGTTTGTGGTTCCTCTTGCTCTCTCATTGGGGGAAAAAGGGAACCACTGGGACGTTTCATTGGAATCCTTTTAAAATTTTTGGTCCACCCAATGGCCTTATTTTTTTTGTTTGGTCTTCTTTTGATACTGTTCTGATCTGTTTTAACCATTTACCTCTGTTTGGTACATTTTGGTTCTGTTTCGGTACCTTAACAATTCTATAGCACATCATTATTCTCTAGGTCGGGATTTTTGGTGCGGGGCTCAAAAAAATCATTTCCTTTTCCCGGTGATCATCTTCTATTGGTTTTACTCATTTTTCTTTTTTTTCCCCTTACTTTTTATAGCGTTTAACCTCTTGGAAAGTTAAAAGGCTGGGTCGCCCTCCAAACAAATCAAGTGCTACCCCCTCAAGAGACTGAGGCAGCTTGCCTTCCTCCAGGGAAAATCACCTGGGGGAACGTGATTTTTACGCCCTTTAATGCCCAGGGTTGGCACATTTTAGGGTCCCCGCTGCAGGGGCATAAAAATGGGGGCGTCATTTTAATTCACAAAAATATTTTCCCTTCAGTCACCCATTCCTCACATATGACCAAGGGCGCCCGGTGAATCTCAAATTGACAAACTATGGGGAAGAACTTTCCCCTTTCAAAAATCATCCCCCAAAAAGCCATGGCATTTTTTGAAACCCTCAATTCTTTTTGTCTACTGATCCTTCCTTTTAAATTGGGGGCGACTTTAAATTTTTCCATAATATCTAATGACAGGAAATTCTCCCGTAACTACCTTTCTAACCCATCATCATCT
>JAODAL010080945.1:0-12068 GCA_025379985.1 Phyllomedusa bahiana | reverse complement strand
CACTTCGCGTCCGCTGGAGCATTTAGACCAAAATCAACCAGGTCTGCTTGTCGGAGCTGCCAAGCGCTGCATTGCGCCGCGATTTGGCGAGCCGCCATCGTACATGCCTCGGAGTTTTCGAGCGCGCCGCGCCCCTCCCCCCGGAACGCCTACACCGCGCCCACACCGCGCCCATTGCCCGCCCCTTCATGCGGGGCGCAGCTGAAAGTGGCGAACGCTGCGCCTAACACTGCATCCCTGCGTCCGACAGGGGGATTCGGGCCGGGAGGCGCAGTATACGCCATAAAACGGGCGAAAAGCCCGTTCATACATGTCGCCCTTAGTTTTAGGAGACGGGAGGAGAAGAAGGAGGATATGGATGATAGGCAGTCTGGGATCCAGGAGAGAAGAGAGGTGACATCTGGGCCAGAGATGTAGAGTTGTGTGTTGTCCGCATACAGGTGGTATTGAAAGCCGTGTGAAGCTATGAGCTGACTGAGGCCAAGAGTGTACAGAGAGAAGAGTAGCGGACTGACCCCTGGGGGACACCAACAGAGAGTGACCGGGGGGAGGAGGTGGAGCGAGAATGAGAGACGCTGAATGTCTGCTCAGTGAGATATGATCAGATCCAGGAAAGAGCCAAGCCTGTGATGCCAAGGGAGGAGAGTATTTGTAGCAGGATGAAGTGGTCGACAGTGTCAAAGGCGGAGGACAGGTCTAGAAGGAGAAGCACAACGTCAAGGGAAGATGATACAGCGGTACCGAAAGATATGTAGCAAAACTTCTTTATTGGAATCCATAAAAGGTAACAAGCAACCAGATGGCAATACAGACAGAGAAAAAAAAACTAAAAACGCCGACACGTTTCGGGTGGAGAACCACCCTTAGTCATGGCATATATTAAGTGTCAAACAGACCATTTATATACCCTTGCAGATATTGTATCAAATACACTCACCTGCGTGCATCCGTTCACCTGTCTCCGAAAGCAGCCCACGTACTTCCGGAACACCACCAGAAACACGTGAGCGGCAGGCCAGGCAACAAGCTGGACAAAACAAAAGAGTATCCAGGAAATGACGTACCCGCTGTCAGGACAGCAGGAGACGCCATCCGAATCAATGAGATCGAGATTGGACATCTCCGTCGCCAAGGCAGCAGGAAACGCCGTCCGGATCTGTCACCGCACATAACGGCACCTAAATAAAGAAAGAGCGCCGTGGTGACAAAAAGAAAATACACGGAGGAAGAGGAACGGACGCAAGCAGTGTGAGTATGTTAAAATCAACCACAATTTTAAAATCCAGGGTAGACTAGATGCAAGGAAAAAGACGGCATGATGCATATGTCAAAATAAAACAAAAAACAAATTAACTGAGAATAATAATACAATATTGACCAATAATACTGGAATATTTCCAAGCATAGATACCGTCTTGGATAAAGCTGAAGATGAAAGATGAAATTTCCCTGCGAACTGGGAAATACATGGATAGATACAATGTACCCACTATAACACCTAATAGTGGAACATCCACTCTTTTCTCGAATTTAATCCCGCAGGGGCGGCAGTATCAAGAACAAAAATCCAAAATACCTCCTTGTCATGCAACATGTGATTTATATCCCCACCACGTTTCGGTTTAACAACCCTGTCTATGCCCATAATTCTCAACTTATTATAATTACCACCATGTACCTCCCTAAAATGCATAGACAAATGGGACCTATTTCGAATCGCAGTGTTGGTAATATCATTAAGATGCTTGAGAATACGAGTTTTCAACCTCCTTGTGGTGCTGCCCACATATTGGAGGTTGCACTCCGTACAAATGGCCAAGTAGACAACATGGTGGGAATTGCAATTAATGTAATTACGAATAGTGTACGATTTGGTATGTGCGCTATTGTGAAAAACCTTGCCACTATTAACAAAACCACAGACCCTTTTTGAATAATAATTTTTGTAATTTACGTTTCATTCCACAGATTGAAAAGGTTAGTATCCAATTCTTAGATTTGGTGCTCACAGGTAGGATAGGTCAAAATATTGTTACCAAGACTCATCGTAAAGTAACGGCAGGGAACAATATATTACATTATCGGAGTTATCACCCAAGACATACACATAGGTCCATCCCTGTTGGGGAAATGATTCGATCTATGCGTAATTGTAGTTCTTCAGGGAATTTTGAGCTAGAACGGGATGCCATTTGTAGTAGGCTCAGTAGAAGGGGTTATCCATCTTGGACCCTCAATCGAGCCTCGAATATTGTTAAAAATAAAACCAGAAGTCAGTTGCTTTTTCAGAGAAAGAACAAGAGAGCTAATAATAACAACAAGAATATTTTGGTACTTGACTATAATACCCAATTTCAAAAAATAAAAAATATAGTTTTCAAACACTTACCCATACTACGAGAAGATTCCATCTTAGATGAAATTCTGATGGACTTCAGGTAGTCACTCGTAAACCTCGAACTCTCGGCAATGTATTGTCGCCCAACTCAGGTATGTCTACGAAGGACAAAAGCAGTTGGCTTAAATTTGAGGGGTTCTACAGGTGTGGCTCCAGTCCCTGTAGGGTCTGTGGTTTTGTTAATAGTGGCAAGGTTTTTCACAATAGCGCACATACCAAATCGTACACTATTCGTAATTACATTAATTGCAATTCCCACCATGTTGTCTACTTGGCCATTTGTACGGAGTGCAACCTCCAATATGTGGGCAGCACCACAAGGAGGTTGAAAACTCGTATTCTCGAGCATCTTAATGATATTACCAACACTGCGATTCTAAATAGGTCCCATTTGTCTATGCATTTTAGGGAGGTACACGGTGGTAATTATAATAAGTTGAGAATTATGGGCATAGACAGGGTTGTTAAACCGAAACGTGGTGGGGATATAAATCACATGTTGCATGACAAAGAGGCATTTTGGATTTTTGTTCTTGATACTGCCGCCCCTGCGGGACTAAATTCGAGAAAAGAGTGGATGTCCACTATTAGGTGTTATAGTGGGTACATTGTATCTATCCATGTATTTCCCCAGTTCGCAGGGGAATTTCATCTATCATCTTCAGCTTTATCCAAGACGGTATCTATGCTTGGAAATATTCCAGTATTATTGGTCAATATTGTATTATTATTATTATTATTATTATTATTATTATTATTATTGTTTTTTGTTTTATTTTGTCATATGCATCATGCCGTCTTTTTCCTTGCATCTAGTCTACCCTGGGTTTTAAAATTGTGGTTGATTTTAACATACTCACACTGCTTGCGTCCGTTCCTCTTCCTCCGTGTATTTTCTTTTTGTCACCACGGCGCTCTTTCTTTATTTAGGTGCCGTTATGTGCGGTGACAGATCCGGAAGGCGTTTCCTGCTGCCTTGGCGACGGAGATGTCCAATCTCGATCTCATTGATTCGGATGGCGTCTCCTGCTGTCCTGACAGCGGGTACGTCATTTCCTGGATACTCTTTTGTTTTGTCCAGCTTGTAGCCTGGCCTGCCGCTCACGTGTTTCCGGTGGTGTTCCGGAAGTACGTGGGCTGCTTTCGGAGACAGGTGAACGGATGCAGGCAGGTGAGTGTATTTGATACAATATCTGCAAGGGTATATAAATGGTCTGTTTGACACTTAATATATGCCATGACTAAGGGTGGTTCTCCACCCGAAACGCGTCAGCGTTTTTAGGTTTTTTTTCTCTGTCTGTATTGCCATCTGGTTGCTTGTTACCTTTTATGGATTCCAATAAAGAAGTTTTGCTACATCTCTTTCGGTACCGCTGGATCATCTTCCCTTGACGTTGTGCATTACTACAGTTTGCCCTGGCCGGGATACGTGCGGAGGCCGCCTCAGGATTTGGTGAGCTGGTTCATTTCTTTGTTTGTTGCTCTTGAAGGAGAAGCACAGAGTAGTGGCGTGAGGCTTTGGCTGTTACTAGGTCGTTGGTGAGCTTGGTTAGGGCAGCTTTGGTAGAGTGGTGGGGTCGGAAACCAGATTGTAGTGGGTCAAGGAGAGAGATGGAGGAGAGATGAGAGTACAGTTGGAGATGGACGTGCTGCTCAAGGAGTTTGGATGCAAAAGGAAGCACAGAGATGGAGCGATAGTTGGACAGACAGGAGGGGGTCAAGGGATGTTTTTTTAAGGATGGGTGTGATAGTAGCATGTTTAAAAGAGGAAGGGAAGATGCCAGAGGTTAACAATAGGTTGAACAGGTGGGTGAGGGCTAGGATGAGAACAGCGCGACGGTCTGGGATGAGGTGGGATGGCAGTGGGTCTAGATTACAGGTAGTGAGGTTGGATTTGGACAGTAGAGATGAAAGGTTGTCATGAGTAACAGTGGGGAAGCAAGTTAAGGGGGAAGAGCATTGTACGGATATAGAGGAGGGTGCTGGGGACTGTGGGCTGAAGTTGTTTCTGATGAGGTTGATTTTGTGTAGGAAGTAAATGGCAAAGTCATCTGCAGAAAGGATAGATGGAGGAGGCTGTGCTGGTGGACGGAGGAGAGAGTTGAAGGTGTTGAAAAGTTGTCTGGGGTTGTGAGACAGGGAGGATATGACAGTGGTGAAATAATCCTGTTTGGCTGAGATGAGTGCAGATTTAAATGTATGTAATGATTGTTTGTATGAGGTGAAGCCGGCGGTGGAGTGGGTTTTCTTCCAGCAGCGTTCAGAAATTCTGGAAGCTCACCTTAGTTGTTTAGTGGAGGCTGTGTGAGAGGGTTGTCTGTTGAGTTTGCAGGTTTTGTTGTGTGTGAGAGGAGCGACAGTGTCAAGACTGGTGGCAATTGTGTGGTTGTAAAAGGTGGTGGCTGTGTCTGGGTTATTAAGTGAGGATATGGTAGAGAGGGGTGCAAGAGAGTCAGAGAGAGTGTGCGGGTTAAGATTTTGTAGGTTTCTGCGCGGGTGTACTAGGTTTGAGACCAGGGGTCAGGTGGGGTGGAGATGGTGGAAAAGGTAAGCAGATTGTGGTCAGATATGGGGTGGGAGGAGTTGGTGAAGTCAGATAGGGGGCAGAGGCGGGTGAAAATGAGGTCCAGTGTGTGACTGTCTTTGTGAGTGGCTACAGAGCTCCACTGTGAGAGGTTGAAGGAGGAGCAGAGTGAAAGGAGTTTGTTGGAAGCAGAGTGGGGGGTGTCGATTGGGATGTTAAAATATCCCATGATAATAGTAGGGATGTCAGTAGAGAGAAAATGGACAAGCCAGGAAGCAAAGTGGTCGAGGAAGGCAGTTGCAGGGCCTGGTAGATGCGGACAGAGTGCACCTCAAAGGAGAAGAGTGTGAGGGAAGGCAGAGGTGGAGTGGGGATGAAGGAACAAGTGTCAGACAAGAGGAGGCCAACACCTCTGCCATGCTTGTTACCAGGGTGAGGGGTATGGGCAAGTTGAAGGCCACCAAAGGACAGAGCAGCAGGAGAGACTGTGTCAGAGGGTGTAAGCCATGTTTCAGTCAGACCAAGGAAGAGTACATTTCTTGAGATGAAAAAGTCATGTATGTAGGACAGTTTATTGCATACTGACTGTGCATTCAAGAGAGCTCCAAGGAGAGGGATAGGGGGAGCATGGGTCAGAGGGATGTGTTTCAGGTTGGAGGGGTTAATGCAATTTGTAGTGGTGAACTTGTTAGAAAAGGGAGAGAAAATGGTGGGAATGTGCTGGGCGGGCCTGGGTTAGGTGATATGTCCCCAGCAGCCAAGAGCAGCAGATAGAGATTGAGCAGGTGGGAGTAGGATATACTGTAGTTTGACAGGGTTTGTTTGGTGCGGAGGGCATTAACAGTGGGGAAGAGGTTGGTGGCAGCAGATAGGTGAGAGGGTAGAATGCATGGAGAGATGTAGAGCTCATTGCCCAGTGAGGATGTTTGGACATAGGCAGTTAGTGCAATGAAAGTGGAGATTGAGATAATGGTGGGAAGGAAAAGCATAGTGTGAGACAGGTTAGAAAGCTATGAATGGAAAAGACTAAGTAGTTGTAACCTTGCAATCCTTGTTCAATCCTGGTTTAATTCTGGTTTTAATTCACACTTAGAACGGGCACTTTGAGCAGGGCCACAGTGACCGCGGGCCACACGTGACTAGTGTGCTTGCCTATAATCTAAGTAACATCCTAAACAGACAATCAGATGTGAACAAGGAATGGGAGGGGTCGAGCCAGCTAATTATCCAGTGGGGGGGAGAATAGGAAACAAGAGTACAAGATGAACAACACTGGCCCCATGCATACAGCAGGGAATAGGGGTAGAGAAGATGGCATTGTGATAACAAGTTATGACTATACTACAGATAAACATCAAAGGAGAATCTTACATCAAATGGAGGATGGGAGCAGTAGTTGTTCATAAGGAGAAACATACATCAAATGGAGGAAGGGAGCAGTAGTTGTTCATAAGGAGAAACATACCTGTGAATGAGAAATGAGAATGCTGGCTTTTATTCACTTCCAAACTAAAGGCTGGCAGGTGTGGCAAGATCTTACTATGCTCAGGTCATGCCCACTACATGGGAGTGTTTCTGAGCTGAGCTTCAGCATACCCACTGAGTGATGACAAAATTGAGGCAGAAGGAAAGCCATGTGATAAATGAATGTCACTTGGTTTGCAGGGGTGGTTGGGGGAATGGAGGGACAGGGCTCTTTGCATGATTTGACTCAGCAAACTGGTAAAGATTATTTAATAAGTATGAATTACAAAGTTTAATATTATACAGTTGTGTGACCTATATCAAGTAAGAAGGTCCCAGAGAATCCCTCTAATACAAATGCTCCATCAGTTTTCATAAATTTTGTTATCTTTATAATTCATAATCTTTTTGAGGCAATTTGTCACCACTTTATTCTGGATGAAAGTTTGTGTTTCTCCTGGTGGTCTTACCACTTAGTACATGTACATACTTGTCATGTTAAGTTTTCCTGGCGAGAGCCTTTTATAGGCAAAAATAGTGTTCTTGGGGTAGCAGACGAGTTGCATTTTCCTAGATTTCATGTTCTAGCCGACACATATGGATTCCTCTAAGGTTTCAGGCCATCTGGACTAGGTACAACCAAACTGCCTGAAGGCTCTGCAGAGATTCTTGGGGTTTACTAATTATTATAGAAAGTTTATCCATAACTTTTCTCCTATAGCCAAATCTTTGATGGACACTAAAAAAGGGGCGAACCTAAGTAATTGCAAACTTGAAGCTATTATTTTGAAACTTTGAAATGGTGTTTTACTGAAGTCCTGTTTCGGCTCAACCTGATCTCTTGTGCCACTTTAATGTGGAAATTGATGCTTCTAAAGTAGGAGAGAGGAAGTTCTGTTGCAAGGGCCCCCATCTTTAAAGGGTTTTTGCCGCCATGTAATGTTGACGTGGGAACCTCCTAAATGGGTATTTTAATCACTTTTCTATATATATGTGATTAATAACAAAGTGAAATCTTGAGTGATACTGCATTTTCAACTACCCCTTGGTTACCACGAATTGCTTCCCTGTCACGACCCTAGGAGCCTAGCTGAAAGGCGCGCTTGAGTGAATCATTTCTTATCATGATGACAGGCAAATTGATGGTCTTTTAGCACCGGTGGTAGCTATATGTTTTCTTTTGTATAGAATAACTAGCTGTAGTGTTATTCAGATCCTTGCTTTAATATGATGACAGAGAACATTGAGAAGCTTTCAAGCTGCTGTGGTAGATGAGGTGTGTTCTCTTTTGTTAACAGAATTTCACAAGTTATGAGTTTGATTATTTGATGGTGTTGAAACATGGCACTGGATACCCTTTTGCAGCTCTGTTGCTCTGGGCTGTGTTGTGTCTGTGTGCAGGAAATTCGTCTCTTTACAAGCTCCATGATTTGTTTACAATACATTTGCTTCTTAGCAGATAAAGGTTTCTACTGACTGTGCAGTCTGAGGCTGTCTTGCTGTATTGAATCCACTGTTGTACTGTATTATTAGTTCACTTAAGTTTTGAGACGCTCCCTTTGATTCCTCACTCCCCCCCTCCCTCTCCCTCTCTCCAATGCAGCTTATGAATACAGCGTGATTGTTGACATTCTTGCCTGGGCTATGCTGAAGGTAAGAATCTTTGTTCGGCAAATCCCCTTTAATCAACTTGCACCCACTGTGCCTTTTTTCTCATTGTATATTCTCCCTGAGGAAAAAGATTATGACTAGAGATGGGAGATTGATTCTAGACGAAGTGGAATTTCGTTTTTAGGAATTTAAGGAAAACTATCGGTTCGGATCAGAAGTCGAACTTGGGGGTACTTCGGGTGAACGAAGTCGAGCTTTTGATTGATCAAAATGGATCTGCGAGCACATGGCGCTACTGGGGGCCAAAGCACTCTGGGAGGAAGAAGGGCATAGCCTGCATGAACATGTGCAGAGATGATAGCCATTCACAGTAGACCTGGCGGGATTCTGTGACGTCACCGCACTATATTAGACGAGCGGCCGCTGGGGCTCACACTCTCTCATCTGTAATGATAGGGAAGGTGTGCTGCGGGTGATGCGCTTCTGAGAACTGATTTTATTACTTGCCGTTTTCTGTGGGGTAGTCGTCAGCTTGGTCTCAGAGTATGTTCTTTGAATGTTCTATTTCTGATTTTTTGGGGTATTGGATCTGAAATAAGTGTAGCGTCCACTGCCAGCTGCATTTACCATTCATTTTCCAGTGGGATCTAATAGCCAGTTCCTGTTGTATCATTTAAAGAAAACTGGTTTTTACAATACTAATACCTTCATTGTGGTGCTGATTGAATTATATTGCGCAATTTAACATCAGGGGTTAATTAAGCGTTGTTTTGATGGTGTGCTGACAAAAATAAACCGGTCTTTTCACGCCAAATATATTATATTTTTTTTTGGTAGCCTTTTTCACAAGCAAGGCTTATTACAATGTTTTCTCTTGTTGTGTGGCGTAGAAAAACAACGCAATTGTAACGACGCTACAAAAGCTACATAGTTTGTGCGGCTCAATCTTTGGAGCAATTTACATCAGGGGTTATTTAAGCGGTTGTTTGGACTGGTGCTGTGCTGACAATAAAATAAACCGTATTGTCATGCACAATTTTTTATATATTTTTTTTAGGTAGCCTAATTCACAAGCAATGGTAATTACAACTGTATCTCTTGGTTGAGTGTGGCGTTAGGAGAAAACACGCAATTGTACACGCTACAAAATAAAAAGGGGGGGGAGGGGGGGCCTTTAATAGTTTTGTGCGGCTCAATTCTTTGGCGAATTTACATCCAGGGGTTAATTAAGCGTTGTTTTGTGGTGTGCTGACAAAAATTTAAACCGTCTTTTTCAAGCCAAATATATATATTTTTTTTGGAAACCTAATTCACAAGCAAAGGCAATTACAACGTATCTCTTGTTGTGTGGCGTGTAAAAACGCAATTGTAAACACGCATATTGTTGTGCGGCTCATTCTTTGGCGCAATTTACATCCAGGGTTAATTAAGCGTTGTTTTGTGGTGTGCTGACAAAAAAAAACGTCTTTTTCAACGCAAATATTATTTTATTTTTTTTGGTAGCCTAATTCACAAGCAAAGGCTAATTACAACTGTATTCTTGTTGTGTGGCGTGGGAAACACGCAATTGAAAACACGCTACTAGTTTGTGCGGCTCAATTTTTTGGGCGCAATTTACATCCGGGGTTTAAATTAAGCGTTGTTTTGCTGGTGTGCTGAAAAAAAATAAACGTCTTTTTCAACGCCAAATATTATTATTTTTTTTTGGTAGCTAATTCAAAGCAAAGGCTAATTACAACTTTTATTCTCTTGTTGTGTGGCGTAGAAAAAAGCAATTGTAACACGCTATAGTTTGTGCGGCTAAATTCTTTGGCGCAATTTACATCCTGGGGTTAAATTAAGCGTTGTTTTGCTGGTGTGCTGACAAAATAAACCGTCTTTTTCAACCCCAAAATTATATATATTTTTTTTTGGTAGCCTAATTCACAAGAAAAGGCAATTTAAAAACTGTATTCTCTTGTTGTGTGGCGTAGAAAACACGATTGTAACACGCTACTAGTTTGTGGGGTCAATTCTTTGGCGCAATTTAACCCAGGGGTTAATTAAGCGTTTTTTTGCTGGTTTTGCTGACAAAAAATAAACCGTCTTTTTCAACGCCAAAATTTATATATTTTTTGGTAGCTACTTCACAAGCAAAGGCTAATTACAACTGTATTCTGTTGAGTGGCTTTTAGAAACAGGGCAATTGTACACACCGCTACTGTTTGTGCGGTCAATTCTTTGGCGCAATTACATCAGGGGTTAATTAAGCGTTGTTTTGTGGTGTTGCTGTCATAAAATAACCGTCTTTTTCAATCGCCAAATTTATATATTTTTTTTTGGATAGACTAATTCTCAAGCAAAGGCAATTACATACTGTATCTCTTGTTGTGTGGCTTTAGAAACACGCAAATTGTAAACATACACTATAGTTTGTGCGGCTCAATTCTTTGGCGCAATTTACATCCAGGGGTTAATTAAGCGTTGTTTTGCTGGTGTGCTGAAAAAAAAAAACCGTCTTAATCAACGCCAAATATATATATATTTTTTTGGTAGCCTAATTCACAAGCAAAGGATAATTACAACTGTATCTCTTGTTGTGTGGCGTAGAAAACACGCAATTGTAACACGCTACTAGTTTGTGCGGCTCAATTCTTTGGCGCAATTTACATCCAGGGGTTAATTAAGCGTTGTTTTGCTGGTGTGCTGACAAAAATAAACCGTCTTTTTCAACGCCCCCCAAAAATATATTTTTTTGGTAACCTAATTCAAAGCAAGGAAAAATTTACAACTGTATTTTGTTGTGTGGGTAAAAACACGAAATTGAAACCCGCTAAAAGTTTGTGGGGCTAAATTCTTTGGGAAATTTACACCCGGGTTAAATTAAAGGTTGTTTTGCGGGTTTTGTGTGACAAAAATAAACCCTTTTTCAACGCCAAATATATATTTTTTTTTTTGGGTAGCTAATTTACAAGCAAAGGCAATTACAACTGATTTTTGTTGTGTGGGTAGAAAACACGCAATTGTAACACGCAAAATTTTGTTGTGGGTCAATTCTTTTGCGCATATCTAATCCAGGGGTTAATTAAGCGTTGTTTTGCTGTGTGCTGAAAAAAATAAACCTTTTTTTTCAACCCGAAATTATACTTTTTTCTTGTAGCAAAATTAAAAGGGAAAGGGTTTAATTAACCCTTTTTGTGCTTTTACATTTGTAAAAAAACCCCAGTGCTTGTAAAGACAATACAAGTAAATTTTTTTGGCCATTTGGGAGCGCAATTTATATCCAAGGGTTACCCCGTTGTTACTGGGTTCATTTGGGGTCAAAAAACGGGTGTAATATTCAAATTTTAAAATAGCTTCATCAAAAAGTGTCTGTACCTTTTAGAACAAACAGTATGTCAACAAAAGGGGGGAGGCTCTGCAATGCGGTGGCAGTGGACAAAATTTTTGAAAGGGCCCGGTCGCAGACGCAAGGGGACGTCGCAGAGGGGTCACTCGGTGGGCCCCAAAATCCGCTGTCATCTAGCGGCGTGTGTTGTTCAGCAACCCCAAGGGTTTCTTGATTTGGTTGATAGGCATCCTCTTCCCCCCAGATGACTCTGACAACCCCCGCAAAAAGTCGGTGGGAACCCCGAACAACAAATTTTGTTGGCATGGCCCGGGACGGGTCGGGCCCCCACCTGTCCCCCAGGCCCCCTCTGTCCCATCCCGTTCCCCCAGCCGGGATCTCTATGGGGTTGGGCCCCAGCGCCCCTATATAGGGGATGAACAAATTTGAGGAGGGCATTTAGCAGCTACGTGGCAGCGAAAAAAATGGGGCCCAATTCCCAGTTCTTGCAGTAGGCGGCAAAGTATAGAGTGGAGATGGCATGGGAGGTAAATTTGGGGGTGAGAGGTCGCCTCGGGTTTCCAAGACGGGGATGAGGAAGTAGTGACAATGAAACACAAAAAAGATGATGATGTAGAGACCGCACTTGGGGGGCCGGGTGAAGCAAGGGCTTCTTTATCGTCAGGAGAAAAGGGCGTCACTTGGCCGTAGGGAGCGGCGCAGCCAGAAAAATGGGTTGTGTGCGTGAGTCAGGAGGGTAGCCT
>JAODAL010080944.1:0-12069 GCA_025379985.1 Phyllomedusa bahiana | reverse complement strand
TTTAAAAGGTTTGTCTGTGTTCGCCGGGGGCCCCCCCCCCCCTTCCCCCCGACTTTACGGGGCTAATCTCCTTTAAAATTCTCAGCCTAACTACCTAAAATCTAAAATCTTAATCTACCTAATTCTAAGGTTACAGCTAAAAGTTAGCTGCTCTGTGAAAAATAGAAAAATTTCGCTGAACTTTTGCTGTCTGTTTGCTGACTGTTTGGACAGAGGCAGAGCGCACGTCACTGTATAGACGCGAAACCACTGGGGCAAACGGGAAGGGCTGTTAAAATTAAAACAGTCAGTGATTTTTCCAAAAATCGAAACCCATACACACCCCCAGTCATGCGTCGCACACACATTTCCCCCCTGCTTTTTTCTCTAAGGTTTTTTTGGGGCGCCACAATGACAGGAACCCGAAAATGGCCGAATTAATAGATTATGCGCAGATTTTAACCTAAATTATCGCGTGACGAAAAAACCCCGACAACATAAAAACCGTGCCGATTTCAACTTTGTCGATAAAAATCGCTCAACACTAATTATAAGACATTACAAACACATCACAGCAAGCTGGAAATAAAATAGAAATGGTGTTCTACAACACATTGGATTTAGGGAAAACTAAGGGCCACATGTATGAAATCTGTCTAGGTCTAAAACTCTTTTTTTTGGCCCCTAGCAAAAAAATCAGAGGTCCCCCCCATTTTTTCAAAAACTTATAAATGAAAGGGGGGACCTGATTGTTTTAGGGTAAAGTTTTTTTGACCTAGAAAGTTTTCAAGATTTCTAAATCTTTCCTTATGGGAAAACAACATAGTAGAGAACTGATGTAGTATAAACAGTGTTTTGAGGTTTACTTGAAGGTGGTGTTGAGGTTGGGAGGCGGTTATGTTTTATGTCTATGAACTGTTTCTGCACTGTTTCTGATAAGCAATTATAGTAATTGTACTAATTTTATTTAAAGGGGGTTTTTCCCAAAAAGTGATTCCTTACCCAAAGGGTGATCCCCCCCCCCCCCCTTGAGGCCTGAAAAAAAGGGGGGTTGTGTTTTTGTTTAAAAAAAACAAAAAACCCCCTCTGTGAGTCATCACTCCACCTCCCATGCCATTTTCCCGAACCAGTCCCCTGTTTTGAGCAAACATTGTTTTTCTAATCCCAGAGAAGAACGTATTGTGCACAAACTTAAACTTTTTTTTTCTCCCTTATTTTCCAGGAAAAAAAAACTCAGCAGGCGCCTTCTTTCATTCCTTCAGAAGGGATCAGGAGGGAAGGATGGGGGGGTGGCGAGAGTAGGGACTTTGCATGTTTTCTCAGATAATTACATTACAAACCAGAATTCCTAACAAAAGATTCAAGACTCCCAACCCTTCAAAATTGTTCAGTTTTCCTTTCATCAGATAAGAAGTGCAAACAGCGAAACGCTGCCAGTCACTCCCCGTCATTCCCGGTGTGTTAATTTAAACTGTCGGAAAACCAAGGGCAGTAATCAGGCTGTAAACTCTCAGAGGCTTCACTTTTTTTTATGCATTATTTAGAAAAGTGATTAAATACCTATTTTGGAGGATCCCACGTCAACATTAGATCGTGGCAAAACCACTTTAAATAAAAGGGAAGCTCAGAAAAAACACGACACATGACACGATTTTTTACGAAAGTCCATTTTCTAAATTTTTAAAATTTTGTGAAATAAAAAGTTTTTTCCAAAAAATAAAAAAAAAAAACCATTAGAGGTCCAAAAAATTGCAACTATTGGCCCCTGTTTCCAGGGTTATTCCCAGGGATTTTGTGAGCCGTTTTGAGCCACAAATCCGCCGTAAATAAGGGGGGGGCCCGGGGGCGGGGCCCTCCGGGCCCCCCGGGACAAGCTTTTGTTTACGGCGCTCCGCGGGTAAAAATTGATGTCACTTTCCCCCCCGCGGCGATTCGCCGAGCGGGGAGGACGAGGGAAAATCCCAGTTCCAATGAGAGCTGGTTTTACCCTAATGACAGGGACGGTTTGGGGCGCCGTGAAGCGCAAATCCGGCGGGATACGGCCCAAATCCGTCCCCAAAAAAACCGTGTGAACGGGGGCCCCTTAACGATTTTGCTTGTGCACCCTCAATCCAGGGACCCCTTTGTGTCCACTATTGCCATTTAAAAAAAGCTGAGAGCAGGAAAATTTAAACACTGATCAACATCTGATTAAAATGTATTTCATTAAATGTAGTAAAAATGAAAAATAAAAATAATTTCAAGTATGTCAGGATATGTGCCACGGTCCCCTCCCTGGACTGTAAACGCGCTTGTGTTTCTGTCCCCCAGGCTGGCCATTACTCACCTTTCCTCTCCTGCCCAAAAAGGTCCCTAGGGCAGCGCCCTTTTCTTGAAATTTAAAGGGGCCCCATGCCCCAGAAAACTGGACCGGGCCCCCTTTTATTAAGTCACTTTAATTTAACTGTATTGGTTTATTTTGGGTTTTTATTTTGATTGTATCTATTTTTTTCAAATTAATTAATTTTAATAGTTTTATATTAATAATATTTTAAAAAAATAATATTAAATTATATAAAAAATATATATATATATAATTTTTATTTAATTAAAAACTAATTAAATTAAATTTAAATTGAAAATAAATAGTATACAATCAAAAATAAAACCCCCCACAACCTTATATGGTTACACTGCAAAAAAGAAATTAAAAAAGGACATTTGTAAGGCGTCAACACAAAAAGACTTTGATCTGGAAAATCATATTCTATTAATGCACAAATTATAGTAGATATCTAGTAGTCCAGAATAATCAACTTTTAAACACAGAATTTTGTTATATATGTAAGATAAAATAAAAAAGCTGAATAATCATCTTTTAAATGTTATGATTGCCAGGGTTTCAGCTCACATGACTGCATTAATATTTGATGGCAGTTTGCTTTTCTCTTATAGGTCACGTTATTTTGTCCCTAAAGTCAGTTTCATTTGAAAGGGCATTTCTCAGTTCTACTTCATTTATGCCCCACAAATGGACATAGCCAGATATATTAGACCCTTTGTAAAAATGCTATTCCAGTACATTTACATGCAGTGCTTGGCAAAATATCAATATGATAATTTGGTTTCTAAAATCTTATAACCTAAAATATATATACAGACAGCAGGTTAAAATACCGACCGGATTCTGATGAAAGAATCCGGCTGGTGTTTTGACATAGTTTCTGTGGTTTTGGGGACGGTTCTGTCCACGGTTTGCGGATTCACCCATCCCCCTCAATCACTGACATGTTCCTGTTCTGCCCAAATACCCAGCAGAAGAATGAACATGTTCTAAGTTTTTAGGAACGCTGGCATTGTAAAAAAACGTCGGGCAGAAAATCCGTTCCGTGGGGACTGCTTCACAGATTTTCTATTAAAGGGGTTGTATGATTTCATTGAATGGTCTTCAGAATAAGGGGACAGTGAAAACAAGTAACTTTGCAATTGGATGTCATTAGCAAAGCTGTCTTGTTTCCACAGTGTCCCTTATCTTCTGTTTCTGTAAACACAGTTCCCCCAGTGCAGGTCGGATTCCTCCTCCTTTCATTTCATTAGCTGAAGGCTCTACAAATTTACATTCTGTTTTGCCCCGGGGTCGTATTCACGGGAGCGACATTTGCCTCCTCACCAAAGAAAAGGCCCGGGCCCACAATTTTACTCTGCGCACCCAAAGCAGAAACACAGAGGCACTCCCCTGCTTCTACAATCAAAAACAGCAGATTTGTGGTCGGTCCCTAATGCAAACATAAAAGGAGCTTTTGGCTCCTTTTTCACTCAAGAAAGGGACCGCAGCAATTTCACTCTGAAACACCCAAAGAATCACAAAAATACTGCAGGGCTTCACAACGAAAACAGCAAATTGTGCCTCCCCCAAAATCTCCCTGCGTGTAAACACAAAAGGGAGATCGGGTTGCGCCTGGAGGATTTCATAGAAAGATTAAATTGTAACAAACCCCAGCTGTAGAGAGAAGAGATTGCTTGATTTCATAGAAGATTGTCAACTAAAGCAAGCCTGTGTATGTAAAATACTTACAAAAAAGACTGCATTGGATGAACACACGTTACATGTGGACTCGGGGGGGAAACCCGGGGTGAGCATGAAAAGTGAAGGGGGGAATATGTCACCCCCTTCATTAAGAAACACCCGCTGGGGAGGGAAAAAATACCCCGAATTTTTGAGCGATAAGCTAAGAGCAAATGAAACAAAAACTGAAGAAGCGATACATCCCCTTTAAAATCAATCAGGGGTATAAACAGTCAGTTTAAGTGGATTTCCCAAAAACCAAAAAAAATCGTAATCCAAACCCAAAAAACCTGCTGTGGGACAAGCCCAATTGGTTGACAGCCGTGTGGGGTTTTTTTAGCCATTCCTGGGTCACGCTTATCGGGGTGGGCAATTGTTGGGTGGGTGCCTAATCCCCGATTCCGGGGCGGTTTTAGGGCCAGGGGGCTTAAAAAACGCCGGTTCGTAGGTTCTGGGAGGTGTTCACTACCTAAACTAGGAGGACAGATGACTGAAGAGAGGCTCTGGCCCCGAGTAAAAAAAACCGGGGGTTTTGGTGGTACTGTGCATAGGAAACAACCCCGGTAGTAGAGGAATTAAACCAATGGTTTATAAGGGGCCAGACACCGGGGTTTATTTTGATTTTTTGTTGCGTAATCCTGTTGTTCCGTGCCTCAATAAACTGGCTAGGCAATTTAAAAAAGATTCCTGGTGTCGAAATATTAGTGTGCTAATACCATTCTACAAAGGCAACATTTCGTTCAGCACATCCCCAAAAAAACTTTTAAAAAAAGTAAACATGGGTGCACGCTGTTGGCTGTAAAATATACACATAAAAATAACACACACAGATTGGGGAATACGGGAAAAAAAAATTTCCCCGCTTAAAAAAATGGAAGTTTTTTTTGAGGTTCTTGTTAAAACCTTTTTGCGCAAACGTTTTAAGCCCCCCTTTAAACTTCAATGTGTTATTGTTATTTATAATATATATATATAAAAATTAAAAAAAAAAAAAAAAAAAAAAAAAGAGAGAGAGGAGAGGAGGGGAAAAGGGGGAGAGAGAGGAAGAGAGAGAGAGAGAGAGGGGAAGTATCCCCCAGTGGTTTTGAGTCTTAGGAAGATGAAGGGGTTTTTACCCTTGGAGGCTGGGTCTTTAGAACAAGACCCAAATTAGAGAGGCGCCAGGTGTGGGCAAAAAAGGGGAGGTGAGGAAGAGAAGCCAACCAATGGGGAAAAATTTGAAGTGCCACCAAGAGACGGCACAAAGGAAAGGAGGAGCAGTAGAAGCACAGCAAGAATAGAGACCTAGGCAAGTGGACACAGAAGAAAGAGATACCACTCAGAGTAACAGGTTGGTAGTTTGGTTGACTGCCGGAAAAGAAAGGGACCCCTTTAGTGAGGACAGAGAGTTTTGGACCAGGCCCCAGCCTTGCCAGCGGGCAGGGAGGGGGGTGGGCTTCAAAAATGCCAGCACCCATGCACTGCTGGACTGGTTTGGAACCAGAAGGGAGTTGTGAGGAATGTCACAAGTCAAGAGAGGGGGTCTGAAATATGCCTCAAAGACAGGTACCTTGCTGATTTGCTATGTAACGTCCATAAGAAGAGTACTGTGTGTAAAGACTGAATTTTTCCCAGAGAAACTGTGTTGTCTGCTGTTATTAAGCACTACTGCACCACTACACCACTGCTTCTACTTCACTCAGCATTCACCCGTGCCCCTGTGTTGCTTTACACACCAACTTGTCAACCTGCTCCACATCCATTACAAAATAGAGGCAGTCCCTGGGTTACAAACAGTATAGGGACTGTAGATTTGTTCTTAAGTTAAAATTGAATTTTAAAACACCTTTTTCATTTGTTTTGCAGTCTGTTCCCCTGTTTAGAAGATTTCACCTCACTTTCTGCCTTGTTGCTTGGATGCTGACTTTGTTCCACAGCTACTAGTGCTGTGGAACATGGCCTACAAGTACGCGAATTCCATAGAGCAAGAACATGCTAACTTAGTTACTTGTTTGTTTGAAGGGTGATCAAATGACAGACGTCCATCTAGTTCAGCCTATTGTCCTATAGTGTTGATCCAGAGGAAGGCAAAAACCCCCATAAGTTAGAAGCCAATTGTCCTCATATTAGGGAACAATTTATTTCCCAACTCCAATCTGGCAATCAGAATAAATCCCTGGATCAACGACCCTACTACAGAGTCCTAGGCTTTATAACTTGTTACACTATTATGCTCGAGAAATGCACCCAAACCATTTTTGAACTTGTTTGTGAACTTCTTCATGACAAGTTCCTCTGGCAGTGAGTTTCCACAGTTCAACCTGCTCTAAACAGTTACAAAAGAATCCGTTTCTATGTTTATGTAGTTAATTTCTTTCCTCAAAACGAAATGGATCGCCCCTTGTGCTGCGATTACAGTCCTGAGGTATAAATTAAATCTTTGGGGAGAAGAGCTCTCTATATTGACTTTAAAATATATTTATTGTATTGTGCCCCCCCCCCCTCCAGAAAGCCGTTTCACTTTTCTCTAAAACCTAAGATAACCCTTAATTTGCTAATTCTTTCTGGGTTATTGTAGTCCACCCAGTCCATTTTATTATTTTGTTGCCTGCCTGTTTGAACCTTGTTCAAGCTCTAAATTGTCTTTCCACACTGCCACTGTTGCCCAAAATTGTACACAATATTCACAGTGTGTGGTCTGAACAGGTGACTTGCATTAATGGGAGAGATGATGTATGTATTCATTGTCTACCCCTATGCCCCTTTTAATACTACCCACCATGATTGTATTTATTGGCTAGCTGCGACTGAACAATAATCAGCACCCATACAATTTGTACATGTGTGGTGCAGCATGCACCAACTACAAATGCCGGTATGCCACACGTACTAATTGTATGGGTGCTGATAAAGTACAGTACTGCATTTTACATTGGAGTTGGCTGGAAAGGGGTTGGGGGACTGGAAGCAGAGCCGACAGTGCAAGGCCAGAGCATCGGTAGGGATGGCTGTTGTGCTGGCCTGAAGACTGAGGTTTCCAGCGCAAGACGGGTGGGTGGGAGAAAGGTAAAAAAGAGCTGCTGTGTTGGCAGGGAAACGCAGTGAGCAGAGGAATGTTTGCGACGTTCCGATGTTATCATGGGCATGACTCGATAAGTCTCTGTTTGTAACAGATGTAAGTAAGTCGGGGACTTCCTGTAAGGGTTTTTCTACACGGTAAGGATTTCCACTCGGAAATCCATGCAGATTCAGATTTTAAGGACTATCAAGACCTGACTGTAATACCATTCCTATAGACCTCAATAGAAAATCTGGATTTTATTAAGGATGGATTTCAAAACCACCGTTTTTTCAAAAAAATTAGATCATGTTAAAAAATTTGTTGTATTTCAAATAACAAAACGTGCCCCAAACATTTCTATGTCAGATCTGCCTCCAAAACCCAAAAGAAGTGAATAGAACTTGTTTTCTGACTGTAAATCCAATAGAAAAACATTGAAAACTGCATCAAAATACTTGTTGGATGACAGAATTTTAGGATTCAGAATCAGACGAGTATTTTGTCATTTGTCAAGGGGACGCACCCTAATTATAAAGTGAGGAAAGTCATGTCATACTACTACAGTCTATGGGCGACATGTCCCATTAGGGCTTCACCATATTTTTGGTGTATTTTGTGCCAAAACTAGGCACATTTTATGCCAGGCACAACACATTTGAATGCACCTAAATTAGGCGCATCAAATATTCTAGCAGTGATGCTAATGATGCAAATATGCTAGCTATGCGCCTAAATTAGGTGTATAACATACGCCAGAATTTTGACAGGTTAATTTATTCAGATGCTACTTTAACACGTCCATTTAAATGGGGCCTTAAAAAACGGTGTGGATGAAGCATTTTTTGACATGTCGCCCTATGTCTTTTATGCCATTAACTCACATTTACTTTCTCTTCCTTTTCCTTAAATTTACTTTCTCTTCCGCTTGAAAATGGCATGCCTACTAATCCCACACGCGCCATTTCTAAATGCAAAACAATTTACAAGCATTTTAAAGACCTGATTACAAGTGCTTATTATTTCATTTCTAAGTTGTAGTCTCAGCATAGCGCACTGTAGAATGGCAATGATACAGAATTTTTAACAGACCTAGTGATCATTCATCCCTGCGCTGTCATGATTCTCTATTCCCATGACTGAACTGGGGATATTATTGCACTAAAATGCAAGTACTTCAGCATGTTGAGACACTTCTGGTACAGTGTCTGATTTCCACTGCTTCACTGAAACAAAAATAGTCTGTCCTCATTAAGAGATAGAAAAAGGTTATCTAGAAGTAGACCATCTGCCCAGACCCCTGCTTATCTACCATTGCTTGCCAGGACCCCTGTGCTCTGTCTGACAACTTGGTATTGCAGATTAGTTTTTCGCTGTACAGCTTTTTGTCAGCTGTTGCTAACAAAGACTACTCCAGGGATAGCATGTCTCTAGTGTTGGTTAAAGGGATTGGCAGCTTTCTTTTATTAAAAAAGATGGAGGGTTCTAATAAGCTTTAAAAATACCAAAACCAAACCTTGTACGCATACTTACCTTTCTTCTCCCCTTGGATCTAGCACGGTTGCCATCCTCATTCTCTGTCGGTCTTCTGCTTACTTTCTGGCTTCTGCCCAACAGGACGTTGGCCCATGATTGGCTGTGGTGTTCACTAGCCATTGCCCAATATCAGAGTTCAAAACTAAATTGGCATCAGCTGGAGCCAGTAAGTAGACACAAGACCAGTAGAGAGGGAGGACGGTGGCAGCATTGGATCCAAGGTGAGAGGAGAGGTGAGTGTAATTTTATTTTCTTTTAAGGCCAATAAAACACTAAAAATATTGTAATAAGACAAAAAGGAAAATCCACTTAAAGGGACTGTTCTCTCAGAAAGTAGTATTTTTGTTAAAAGCATTATTCCTGTAGAACAATTTTTTTTTATTTCAGTAGTCCTATGCAATTAAAAACCATATTTTTCAGAGATGCAGCAGACCATAAGACGCACCTACGCTTTTGAGAAGGAAAATAGGGGAAAAGTAAAATTAAAGCAAAACTTGTGGATGTGAACTAAAGTATAGTTTTTATTTGTTTATTTTGGGATAGATGCGACTTTTGATCACTTCTTATTCCTTTTTTAGGGGACATGAAATGACCAAAAACCCACAGTTTTGGCATTTGGAATTTATTCTTGTATGGTGCTCAGCGTATGGTTCAAATATGTTATATTTTAATAAATCAGACTTTTATGGAAGTGGCGACACCAGTTATGTGTAACTTTTTTATTTGTAAAATGGCAAAACAGGGTTATTTAAATGTTTAAGAGGCTGGGTTTTAATCTGTCTTTTCATTTATTTTCCTAAGGAGATAAACCGTGCCAGTAGCTGTCACTTATCCTCCCCCACTTCACCATAGAAGCACGGTTATTTTATGTTGATGAACAGTTTCACACTCAGCCCTTCAATGGGAACAGCAGCCTGTCCATACAAAACACCAGCCCCTAACAACGCTTCTCCATTATAACTGACAGCTCCAGTTTTGAGAGTCATAGTTTTCCTATGAGTATCGCACTATCCATTGACAGCAGAGATACCCTCCCACGTGCTTCAGGGATCACAGCTTAACCTGCTACCTTCTTCTTATTTCCTTTGACTTTTACAGTGATGGACAGCATGTTAAGCCAATAGCAATAAAAGATGTCATGACCACGCCCTAAGGAGAAAGTGGGCAAAGTGAGAGGATAGCGGAGGCGGGCTGTGAGTGCTCATGTGCGCTGCAGGCTACAAGTGTTCATGCGTGCTGACACCATTGCAACAAGTTTGTGCTGCTAGTTCTGGGGCCTCCGCTCTCAGTGCATGCACTCCCTCTCGTGAGAGGTCTCCAGCATGAGGCACCCCACGGGCTCTAGTCACGGCTAGCTCTGGGAGGTTGTGGAAGTAGACAGTGAAGTGTGCCCCCACAATAAGTCCTGAATGGCAGAGCAGACTAATCTTACTTTAACACAACTGCTGCTTAACAGTATAAAGTTTCACTGCAAAGCGTACCTAATAACATGATGATCGCACTATTTTTCTCTAGATAGGTCAAGATAAGTTAAGACTTTTTCTCCACTAAGGAGGTTTCCAACTTTCTTCATACTTATCAGGTTCTGCTGATAACACTTACACCTCTCAGGCCTTAGTTGGCTTGAAAAAGAATTATCAAGCAATCCTCATTACTGTGCTATCACAGCTCACAGAGGGGAAGTCAGAGAAACCAACCCAAAAGTCATGTACACAGGGGAACTTTAAAAAAAATAATATATTGCTTATCAATTTGTATAAAAAAAATGGAAGGTAGTCTCCCTTTAATTGTGAAGAACTGCGCCTCCAATATCAGGTGCATTATAAAGCCCGTGGCACTTTTTAATATGCCTGAGATCGGGGCATGAGATTGGAGTCCCTAATCCAAATAGGACATTAAAAAAAACAAAAAAAATACGAGTTCCGAGTACAGCCAAGCTGGGTGGAAACACGGCTTTAAAAATTATTTTTACGCCACAAAAAAAGGGGTTGCAAACTTGTTGTTTCTCCCTCCAAAAAATACATTTTGAAAATTAATTGGACGTGCCACAAAATGTTACCAATGAAAATGATAACTTATCCCACAAAGATGAATCTCTTCATTACTTAACATTGATTGGAAAAAAGTAAACGAGTTATAACTTGGAATGCGGCAACACAAAAATTGCTAACTGACTTTGCTGTTTATTTGCATTCTATGCAAGTAAAAATAAAAGCTATTCAATAAATTTCATGTACTCCATAATGGTGCCATTAAAAAATACAGTTCCGTCCATAAAAAACAGGCTTTCATACAGCTACATCGATTGAAAAGTAAAAAAAAAAGTTATGGATTGAATGTGAGGATAAAAATAGGTCCAGGAAAGCCTACTCAGCCTGGTTATTTCCATAACTGACACTGATTGGTGTGACTGTGAATACCAACACTGGTACTTCTACCAATGACTAGAACCCCTATTCACCGTTTCTTCTTACTTCTTGATTGCAGGATGGTTTGGTTATACTTGTCAACCCAGATCCCATGGGAAGGTCACAGATTCCAGGGGCTTTCCTGTAGTACAGTCCCGGGTTTCAGGGACTGTCCATTGGTCCTGGCCAGCCAAAAGCATGTCCAGCTGCAACGGCGGTGAGCACATTACCTCCCAAGGTGCAGGTTGTTACTCCTCCCTCCCTGGGCCATCCAGCTTTCCAGAAAGCTGGATGGCCTATCCAGAATCTGGGAAAACTGGGTGATGCCCCATTTCCCATGGTGGAAAGTAGCTACGAACAGAGTCTCTGGCTCTGGAGGACATGTCCTGTCCTGCATTAGACAGACAACCGGGAGATTTGAATAGGCAGTCTCTAATGCTTAGTTTCTGCGCTGCAGGGAGATTGCCACTTACTGCCAGGTTCTTCCAACAGGTTAGATTAGATCAGAGCAGAGAGCTGGGGGTTCTAGTAGGGGGACACTTTGTGATCAGCTTATAATCTTTCTAAAAAATAGAAATTTTCAAAAGTGTAGAACCGCTTTAAAAAAAAAAAACCTCCTGATTGTCCATTTTATTATAGAAATAGATCCAGCGCTGGTCTGACAACAAGTCCAATGTTATCCAATGAGTCCAGCATAGATCAATGGGGAAACCTGTAAAAAAAAAAACAAAATAGAAACACTACACAAAGCTTGTGTAACCATCCGGCGGTAACAGTATATGCTGAGGCGCCGATCGTTGGTAAATGGGTGTGTGGATCCAATGTGATCACCGCGGGCAAGATGGTTAAGATGGAGGAACACACCAGAGAGTGGAGTCTAAGTCTTCACCGGAGCCCGCTGCAAAGCCATATGGACTTTGCTGCGGGGAACCCCCAGGTCACTACCCCAGATGTGGCTACCCGCGGTGACAGCCCAGGTCAGGCCAAAAACCCCCCCTACAACCCTGAAGGCCCTTCTTTTTGGGGACCAGGGGCACCCCAAAGGGAAAGCTAAGGCAGAGGAC
>JAODAL010080943.1:0-12069 GCA_025379985.1 Phyllomedusa bahiana | reverse complement strand
TGGCGCGTCATGACTGTGATGTGTACTGCATTCAAAGACCACCGGCTACTCACGTCAGTATACCACAAACCCATAGACAGAACGGCCTACCTCAGAAATGACAGCTTCCACCTCCTGGATCTGAGGACAAAATTTCTACAACTGGGATACAGGCCAAAAGTGACAAATCAAATCAGCAAAGCGGCCGCCATCAACAGAGACAGTCTACTTACATACAAAGAGACCCAGAATGAAGAACGAGTGCCCCTAGTTGTAACCAACAACCCACAGCTGGAGATCCTACGAAAGATTGCCAAGGAACTTCAACCTGTGCTACATAGGGACAACAGACTCAAAGACATATTCCCAGTCCCCCCCTCTCCTTTCCTTTCGGTAACACCAAAACCTGCGGCGTATTATTGTCAAGAGTTGCCCTGAAGGCCCCAATTAAAAATGGCACCTCACCCTGCCTGCAGAAACAGGTTTGCAAGACCTGCAGTCACTTTCCACACCGCTGAAGCGTACCTGTCCCATAATCCCAACAGGTGCACAGAATTAGGGGGACATTTTCCTGCAGGTCTAGCAATGTGGTGTATCTGATTATGTGTGCGCAATGTCCGACCACAGGCCTTTATGTGGGGGAAAACAGGACAGAGACTCAGACAGCGAAATTAACTCACACAGATTCACTTTAATAACAGCAGAACTGATCTTCCAGTGGCACAACACTTCTCCAGAGAGGACATTCTATTGAAGTTTTGAAATTAGGGTTTTTTAATGAGACACTTTAAGACGCTGAGCGAGGGGAAAGGGAAAGTGGGAATTTAAATTAATGCAAAAATTTCAGGACTCTACAAAATGGGCCAAATGATTATGCAGCTTTATGTCAAACTATGTGTGAACCGATGGCACAAATTACACCTGATGGCAAAGAGATAAGACTCAGATTACTGACCCCGTCAACACCCCACAAGTTTCAAAATTTGTTGATTTCTTGACCTTTGTAAATGACTTGTCTGCTTATTATTGCATTTGTTATTTTTAAGAATTCTGGGACCCTTTGAAGGTCATGTCTTTTGTGATAAAAAGTCTTGTAATTTTCAGTTCTTGTATAAAACGTTTTACTTTTATTTTGTGCAGCCAGTTTTGGTCAAAGAGCCACTTGTACTTTATATTAGGATACAGAAAATTTTTAGTGACTGCAGGTGTATTTCATAGGTTTCAAAACCCAACCCTTTTTTTATCCGTTTAATTTTAAATAAGTGTATTTCACTTTGGCGCAGCCCAGTTTTGTTCAAAGAGCCCAACTGTACTTATATTAGATACAGAAATTTTCTAGTAACTGCAGGTGTATTTTCATTGGTTCTAAATCCACCTTTTCTTTATACGTTTCACTTTTAAATATTTGTTTTTCTATTTGTCGCAGCCCAGTTTTGTTCAAAGAGCCACCTTGCACTTAAATTAGGATACAGAAATTTTCTAGTACCTGCAGGTGTATTTCATAGGTGCAAAACCCACCTTTTTTATCTGTATAACTTTTAAATAAGGTTGTGTTTTCACTTTGGGGCAGCCCAGTTTTGGTTTAAAAGAGCCATCTTGTACTTATTTTAGGATACATACATTTTATAGTAATGCAGGTGTATTTCATTGGTGCAAAACCCCCCGTTTCTTATCCGTATAACTTTTAAATAGGTGTTTTTCACTTTGGTGCAGCCCAGTTTTGTTCGAAGAGCCACCTTGTACTTATATTAGGATACAGAAATTTTCTAGTAACTGCAGGTGTATTTCATAGGTGCAAAACCCACCTTTTATTATTCGTATAACTTTTAAACCTTATACTTATATTAGGATACATACATTTTCTAGTAACTGCAGGTGTATTTCATTGGTGCAAAACCCACCTTTTCTTTTTTCCGTTTAACTTTTAAATAGGTGTTTTTCACTTTGGGGGCAGCCCAGTTTTGTTCGAAGAGCCCCTTGGGATTATATTTGGATACAGAAATTTTCTAATAACTGCAGGTGTACTTCATAGGTGCAAAACCCACCTTTTATTATTCGTATGACTTTTAAATAGGTGTTTTTCACTTTGGTGCAGCCCAGTTTTGTTCAAAGAGCCACCTTGTAATTATATTAGGATACAGAAATTTTCTAGTAACTGGAGGTGTATTTTATAGGTGCAAAACCCACGTTTTATTATCCGTATAACTTTTAAATAGGTGTTTTTCACTTTGGCGAGGCCAAGTTTATTTCAAAGAGCCCCCTTGTACTTATATTAGGATACAGAAATTTTTTTAGTAATGCAGGTGTATTTCATTGGTGCAAAACCCACCTTTTCTTATCCATATGACTTTTAAATAGCTGTGTTTCACTTTGGCGCAGCCCAGTTTTTTTCAAATAGCCACCTTGTACTTAAATTTGGATACAGAAATGTTGTAGTTACTGTTGGTGTATTTCATTTGTGCAAAAGCCACCGCTTGTTATCCATATAACTTTTAAATAGCTGTATTGCACGTGTTGTGGCCCTAGTTTTTTTTCAAATAGCCACGTTGTACAACAAATTTGATAGAAATTTTTTCTAGTAACTGTTCTCGTTTGTCATTGCTGCAAAAAACGCAATTTCTCTGTCACGTCAAGGGAGTTGCAGTGAGCCCTAAATGGAACCCAGCCCATTGTCCCTGCCTACCTGATGTGCTGCCCTAGGCGGCAGACGGCAACTGGGCGACAGTCCCTGCGCTGTTAAAGTGCTGGGGCCGTCAGAAGCAAGAAAAGTCAGACAGTCCGGGTCAATATCAAATAGGAACACCAAAGCCACAAATCAGAACCAGAGGAATAAACGTAAACAAGCCGAGGTCAAAAGCCAAACGGAAGAAAAGCGCAAAATCAGGAGACAAGCCGGGATCAGGTACACAGATAAGCAAAACACAATAAACCGAAACAGGTAACACGAGGTAGCCAGGAATATCACAGGCGCAGCAGTCAGCTTTCAGGGAGTTTAAATGGAATTCCTGGATACCGCCCCTGCAGCTGATTGGAGCGGCCTCCGGGTCCTCCCTTGGCTGGTTAATCGCCCCCTGTCAGGAGTGGCTGGGCCCCTGTCATTCACAGAGCTGTCAGCAGCAAGTGTATCAGGGAGGGAGTGCACATCAGCTGTTGCAGCCTGTCTGCAGTCTGAGCACAGCTTAGCCCTGACATTCTCATCTGTGTAACTTCTGAATATTTTTATTGCGCTCAGTGAATCTCAGTTTGGCGCAAATAGCGCACTTGTATGATAGTTTGTTGAAAACTATCAATTCCTAGTCCTACTGGGCAGTTTTAAATCCCTGGGACTGAAGGAAGAACAATGTTGATTTTGTCTCACGATTCTTCCACCAGAGCACATATCACAGGTATTCGCTAGAAACAATTCAGTTTCTAATCCTAGTTGGCTGTAGGAAATTAGAGGGATTTAAGAATAGCTGTGATTTGCCATCTTTCAATAAGAGACTGTCAAAAACTCTTCCATTCCTTCTTAAATTTTTATCTTTCTGAACATGGAGCGAAATGCAGGTGGTAAGCGAGCAAAGAGGGGTGTAGGACATGGAGGTAGAGGTACGAGAGAAGTTTCTCCTTCCAGTGCTGGCGACAACACGCAAGCCAGCGGATTGACGGATGCAGGACTGTCAAGCCTGTCATCGCTGGGTCAGGACCCTGTGAATATCAGTAACGAACAGCGTCGCCAATCTGTCCTTCAGTGGTTAATTTAACCTACATTTAGCAGTCTTACCTCCTTGTCCTCCCTGTCACGGCCACACATGTCATCATCAGCATCGTCAGCATCCGTCCAACATGAAGCGAAGACAGCCCAAATGTCAACTCGTGTACCCACCACTGTGGATAATCCATTTTCTGAAGACCTCTTTGATGACAATATGCGGTTGGGGTCAGAAGGCATTTCCAAAGATCAAGAGGCCAAAGAGGATGATTTTGTCTGCTCTGACGCCCAATCGCTGATGCCATCAGAGGAGGAGAAGGAAGCCGGTCAATCGGCAAAAATCCCGGGCGGTCGGCAACGCCTTGCAGTGCCTGTTGCTTGTAGCCCGCAGCTCCTGGATGCAGAATGTCAGGACGAGGAACTCACCTGTGTTGATGATGATGACGACGACATTGCGGATCCAACGTGGTCTTTTCAGCAGAATTTGCTTGCGAGCGCCACATCAGTGGACGAGGAGGAAGACGATGGGGTAGTGTCAGTACGGGTCCCGCCTCAAAAAGGGAGAGGGCGGTCGCACAAGTCCGCTGAGATTATTCCGCCAGCCACGATTAGCAGAAACCCCGCTCCTCGCTTATCGCCGTCGAAAAGGTCCAGGACCTCTCAAGCCTGGGCCTTTTTCGAGCAAGCCTCTGATTCACCCAGCGATGTCATATGCCACCTTTGCCGTAAACGCATCAGTAGAGGGAAGAATCTTAGGTGTTTAACCACCACCAACATGTCTAGTCACATGCAGCGAATGCATGAGTTGAAATGGAGGGAACACTTGGCCAAAAAAGGCCACACCGATGCCGGGCTTCCAACCACTGTCACACCCTCTGTCTCCGCCTCCTCCTCCTCCGCCACCACCAAGCATTCCTCAGCTGCCCATGTCTCTCAGAGTCACGATCAGGGATCAGTCTTTGCTTCAGCCTCCACCGTCGCCCGAGTACCACCAGCACCACGAGAGATACATCCTACCCCTTCTCCTTCCACCAGTTTGACGACCTGCACGCTGTACAGCGGCCAGTCTAGCAGCCAGCCTTCTGTCTACCAGGTTTGGGAGCAGAAGAAACACTTTAACCCAAACCATCCCAAAGCCAAAAGCCTGAATGTCGGCATTGCCAGGCTTTTGGCCTTGGAAATGTTGCCTTTCCGTCTGGTGGACACAGATGGGTTCCGCCATGTCATGGCCCTTGCCTGCCTCCAATACCAGATGACGAGCAGGCATTTATTTTCCAGAAAAGCCGTCCCTGCCCTGGCAAGTCACATGTCATCTAACATCTCAAGCGCATTGTCTGCATCTGTGTCCGGAAAAGTCCATATCACCACCGATACATGGACTAGTAAGCACGGCCAAGGCCACTATATCTCTGTAACAGCTCGCTGGGTGGATGTCTCTGGTGATAACGGTGGCTCTCAGGCTTGGCACACGCTCTTCGAAACCGCAGGGATGGTACAGGGTTCTTTCCCCCAAGGTCCTCTGGTGGCATCCCGTGCCCAGAGAAACCAGGCCATGTTGAAATTAATCTGTCTTGGAGACCGTCAACACACAGGTCAGGAGGTGTGGACGACTCATCGCAACGAGACCGAGCGCTGGCTGGGTGACAAGAACCTTGTGCCAGGCAAGGTGGTGTGTGAAAACGGTCGGAATCTGCTGGCCGCCCTTAAGATCGGTAGGCTGGAGCACATCCCTTGCCTGGCACACATCATGAACCTCGTCGTCCAGAAATTTCTAAAGAGCTACCCAGGTCTGGACTGCCTGCTGAGGAAGGCTTGAGGTCTTAGCTCACACTTCTGCCGTTCGCACCCTGCTTCATCCCGCCTAGCTGCATTGCAGCGTCAGCTCGGCCTCCACGTCATCCGTCTCATTGTTGACGTGGCAACTTGCTGGAATTCCACCCTCCATATGCTCCAGCGATTGTGGCAGCAGCGCAATGCCATTACGCTGTACGAAGTGAGACATGGCCTGACAAGCAGCGGAGCGGACCTCGGGGTGTTGAGCCACCGAGAGTGGAGACGGGTGAAAGAGCTCTGCACCATCCTTGCCAGTTTTGAAGAAGCCACCAAAATGGTCAGTGCGGACAATGCCCTGTCAGCAAGTGCATTGTGGTGATCCTTAGTTCTGGAACGATCGTTGACACGCGTGAAACATCAGCCCCACCAGCGAGCGGAGGAGAGACGGGGGGGACCCCCACGGACACAGAATGCGGAACACGAGCCTTTCTCTCCGTCGATTCCAGAAGGCCGACAGTGTCACAATTTTATCGTCTTCATTATGCAATGGTTTCGGGGTACAGGGCTAACGCAACGCATCGTGCCTCAGCTCTCAGGTGCATCATCTCAGCAAGCTCAGGGCTGTGTTAAGACTGTTGTCCAGAGGAAGCGCAGGAGAAGAGGATGAGGTATGTACCTGGACACCGACATTACCAGATAACCCTGCCATTGAAAGAGGTTGGCACGAATTTGAGGCGGAGAGGAAGATGTAGAAGATCAGTTTGCTAGTTCCCATCGACTCCAGAGGCTTGGGAAATCAAAGGCTCCCATCTCTCACATGAGTGCTTGCATGCTCCATTCCTCCAACATGATCCCTCGAGTATGCCATCAAAATGACACGGTTTACTGAGTGCCAGTCTCCTCGATCCCCGAACAAATCAGAAACTCAGCACTTTATCTTCCACCCACGCAAAAGCAGAGTAAAATGCAGGAATTGGGAGACCGGCTGATTGATCAACTGATACATCTGTTGCTTCTGCTTCACTTATTCAAATGTCACGGGTGGAACAACGTCAGCAAGTGACAGCAGTAGATGCCAAGTAGCGGCCAGCAGGCATTGTGGCAGGAAGCCTAATGGGTTGACCTCAGGCAATTTTTATTTTACCCACCGCACCAAAGCATGTAATGCAAGGGCGACACATACAACACACAGAGATCCGGCTTAAGATCATGGTGCACGACTATCTGCATCTCAACACCGATGTTTTTTGATATGTCCGACCCAATGCGACTCCAGGTATCACAAAATGAGTTGTCCTGCCCAGCAGCCAGCGTCATATCTGAGTGATCTTCAGCACAGATGAGGATCATTACAGACAAACGCATCCCCCTTCCACAGATAATGTTGATTGTTTGACTTGTCATCAAGATGATTCAGGCATGGATCTCTGAGATGTTTGCCCCAATTACCGAGGGTCACCTGATTAGGCCGACTACTTCCATTCCTTTTCCAAACGAAAATGGTCCTCTTGAAACTTTTTTTAAAATGATAATTTCTTAACTCAATTTTTAATTCTCAGTTTCCCAAAATTCAATTTTTGCGGTTTTGCGGTGAGGGGGAAATTGACTGTAAAAAGACACCAATTGTACACGGTTTCATGAAAAAAACTTATTCAAGTTACTCACTTCATCTTTAGAATTGTTCGCATTGTCAATGGTTTTTTGGTCATAGGTGCTGTGAATACATCTTATAATCATGGTCTCTTTGGTACAAAAATGTGGCTTCTAATGGCATTTCCTCCCTCACAATTTTATATGGCTGAGAAGTACTCTTAATAATTTTTGGGTCATGCTGCTGTGAAATCAGCTATACTACAGTCCTTATAGAAGAATGTGTTTTCTAACAGACATTTGTTCTTCACATTGTTCAACTATGGCCAAGCGGGTCTTGTTCTGAATTTTTTGGGGACATGTTTGCTGGGAAATGCAGCTATCTACAGTTCCTATTATAAAAAAATGTGGTTTCTATCAGACAGTTGTTCTTCACATTGTCAAGAGTGGCTCAAGGGGATGTTTTGAAATTTTATGGGGCATGGTGCTGTCAAAAACAGGAGATAGGTAGGACACTTAAGGACACATATTGCAACATGACTTGTTTTTGCAAGATCTTTAACATAGCTACAATCCAGCAGTGAGACACAACCCATTTAATACAATTAAAAAAAAGAGAAACAAAGATGTTGTGTGGATTCCATACAATTTTAAAAATGTGTTTTCAAGAATTAAACAACTAACAAACTGCATATACAAAATGACCTGTACAAATATTGCTCCTGGAATTGTACAAGGGAGGTACAGGAAGACTTACCATATGTAAGGTTATTCAGAAACTATAGAGTATGGGAGCACGGACAGAAACAAAGAACAGAGCAATTTCCTCCAGCACATTGATTAAAACGAGAAAAACATGCCAAAAAAAGGGCACCTGCGTGGGAACAGATGTCAACCACCAGCATATCCAAGTGAAGCTCAATGGTCCCCACTCATACGGAGTGGCAAGCGCTACCCAGGTCTAGACTGAGACAGAGGAAGTGCAGGCGTCTTACCTCACACATCCGCTTCACGCACTCTGCTTCAGCATGATTGTTTTCGTTGCGTGCGTCATAAGGCATTTTACATGTTAATAGATGACGATGCCAGCCAGGGCTCCACCCACCCACTGTAACTCCCCCTTGCAGAGTCTGAACCTGCGTGTTAATAAGATACATACCCCAATCCACCCACCCCCCCTAGCCTGCTCTTCACCGAACCCACTGTAACTCGGGCCCGGCACTGAACCTCTTGTTACAAATGACTGATGGCAGCATCTGGCTCTCACTCTTTAGGAGCAATCAGGAGAAGCTTCAATTTCTCTAGAATAATCAGATTTTGAAAATAGGTTTTTTCTGTGAGGTTATATGTGTCAAAAAAGGGCCCAGTGCTGGAAATATATTTGCACGAATTTGAGGCTAAAAAATCTGGGCTGGAGTCCACTATGGGTCACATCATGTGAACTCCAGGGGAGTCTGTCCCTAATCACTGAGAAGGATTGAGGAAAAATTAAACCAATGATTTGATTTGGCTGAATTACTCTCAGACGCCAGGAGGAGCAAATGTCTTCTCAACCTAAGAATTGTTTTTGGGGATATTAGGACTTTTTTATTACTTATGGGTGTGCGAACGAAATATCACATCTACACACAAGTAAAAAATACCTTTAAAAACTCAGGGAGGTGTATATTGTTTATTTCACATTCCTTGAAAAAAGCAAAAAGATAATATGTAAAACAATAAATAAACCTTCCCTAAATAAATCCTAGTAACATAATGTCAGTAATCAAAAAATATACAAATGACATCACTGTGACAAAATAGCATAAGTGCCACTTTGTGAACTGTTGGTCAAACAGGTTTATGTCATGCGAGGTACAGGACAGGAATAAAGTCAATGTTCCAGTTCAACTAAATGGTGTTGAAAGACTCCTTTTTCCGCACTTTTTTAAATATGGGGGTCATGCAGGTTTGGGGCTCATGCTGTGGCCCAGGACAGGTATAGTCAATGTCGCATCACTAAAATCGTGTTCAAAGACGCCTTTTCAGGCCTTTTTAATCGTTGGTAAACAGGTTAAGGTCATGCTGTTGGCCCGCGGACAGGTATAAGTCAATGTCCATTTCACTCAAATGTGGTTTCTAAGACTCCTTTTTCGGCAATTTTTAATCCTGTGGGTCAGACAGATTAATGGTACATAGTGCGATCCAGGACAGTGTATAGTCATCCATCAACTAATGGTGTTCATAAGACTCCTTTTTCAGTGTCACTTTTTAAATCTGTGGGTTCAGACAGATTAAAGGTCATCTTGCCATGACAGGTATTGTCAATGTCCAGTACCTACAAAAAAAATGGTGGTTCGTGAGACTCCTTTTTCCGCACTTTTTAATCTTGAGTCAGACAGGTTTGATGGTCATACTGTGTTCCCAGGACAGGCATAGTCAATGTCCAGTTCAAACTACAAACATGTTGCAGGTTTGAAAGACTCCTTTTCCGCGCTTTTTTATCTGTGGGTCATGAATTTAGGGTCATGCTGAAGGTCCAGGACAGGGTTAGTGCCAATTTGCAGTTCAACTAAAATGGTGATTCAAGTAAAATACTGCCTCTGTCACTTTTTAATTTGTGGTCACGAAAGGATTAAGGTCATGCTGTGGTACAGACAGGGAAGATAGTGAAATAGTCAGTCAGTTTTTTTTCTTTGACTCTTTGTTCCTAATTGTCTTCCTCTAAGATGTAGCAGGTATCAATTTACTGTTGTGGATGTTTAATTAAAGCTTCTCCTCCCCTGTTTGGGTGTAAGAATTAAGGTGTTGTTCCTCTCCATAGACTTTAATGTCATCTGCGATTATCTATTATCAGATATCGGCATGATAATTGATGATATCGACTATCGATCCGATGACGATAGTTGACGCAATCGCTCATCACTATAGAACGGTTCCATCAACACTACTCTTGACCTCCAATCAGTAACCATATGTATCTTTGTTAGGTCACTTCCCCCTATACTCCCTTCCAAATTATTGGTGTTCATAATCTACTGTTTGTGCCTCATAGCCGTTGATTCTGTTTCCTTGTTTTGACCCCTGTTATCAGGCTTCTGACTACTCTCTGTCTACTGCTTGCCCTGACCTTCTTGCCTGTGACTTGGCCTCATCATTACCTACTCCTTTTGAACCTCATTAGCACTTCAGCTGTCACAGTGAATAGCCACTTCAGGGGTAGCAACCTGGGAATATCCCACATCAAATTCTATCCTGCCTTGTGGCGGGCTCAGGTGAATACCATGGGGCTCCTTAGACTCCACTCTCTGGTGTGGTCATCTATTGTGGTGAAACAGTGGATCCACCTCCTGTGTCAGTGACAGTATAGTCTGGCCATGGATCCCACCAATGTGCCTTTGCCAGATATCTATGACATTGCGGACGTAATGGCTCTTCAAGGAAACCGTCAAGCAGCTGTTTCAGATGCTGCAGGATATCATGGCACATCTCACAGAAGCTGCACCGCCTCCAGTTGCCACTCCAGCCCAGGCCATACCCCCTCGAACCCCTCTTTACCATGGCGACCACAAACTTTTTTTAAAACCCAATTATATCTATTTTGGGGTCCTAAAGCTCATTTTCCTTTGGATCAACCAAGGTAGCCTTTAACATTAGCTTTCTTTCAGGTGAAACGCTGGCCTGGGCCACACCCCCCGGGGAGAAAGGGGTTTCTTGATGACTTGTCCACGAATTCCTAAAGCCCTTTTGCAATTTTTTTTGAAAAATTTGGGACGTTTTCCTCTGCCGCATATATCTGCTTCACTTACATCAACCGTTCCACGAGGGCAATACATCATTAAATTTACGACTTGGGCCTCTGACACCCCTCACTGGATTTAAAGGGCCAGCGTGCCGGTAAGGGGTTTTTTGCGGGCCGCTGACCCATTTATTCCAGGACGTTTCCCGCCACTTTCTCCCCGGACATAGTCCTTGTTTTACATGAAAAACTTTCCCCAGAGTTTTTTCTATTGCCATTTCGCGTCCCGTACCTTTTCCCTTCCTTTCCCTCTAACCAGGAATTTTTCCCACCTTCCATTTTCCCTCCCTGTCCCCGATACAAGCCACCTGGTGATTTTGTACCACGCCCCCTGGGGCCCCCACTGCAGGGAAGTCATTCAGGGGGGAGCAACCCGGGGGTTCGCTTGCGCAGCAAGTCCCAACCCCCTTTGTGGCGGGGTTGGGGCAAACCCGGCCCCTTTGCTCCACTCCCTGGGGGACTTACTTTTTCACCCGCGTGGTACAGCGGTCCATGACTCCGCTGTTAAAGTTAAAACACTTATTGACAAATGCCCCCACTTTTTAAATGGTTAATATTAGGTGAAGAGTCCTGGTCGCAGGGTATTCATCCCATATTTGGGAGTGTCCCTCAGTCTCCACTAGGACTTACCCAGTTCCATACATGTGTACCACACTGACTCATCTAGTTGACCTCGGGGTTTCTTTTTAAAGAATGGAGCTCAGCACGGTTATCGCACACCACACTAACATCAATGTTTTTGTTGGCGGGGAAGACTGAATGAAAATGTCCAGTTCCTTTTTTTTGTTTACAAAAAACTACTCCCACACTTGACCAATTGGGCACTCTCACTTCTTATCTGTCTAGTTTTTAAGTCATTGTCTTTTCCGGATCTGCTCTGCAGGAAAATTAATTCACTCTTTTCTGATACGCTAAGCACTCAACTAACAAGCCTGATGTTTTTTTCCCCAATGGGGGTTCCAGAGGGGGTTCATTATAGCGACTGAAACACGACTCACACGTTTGGGGGGTTTCCAAGGAAAGTTTACGTTCCACATTTCCCCCAACTTCTTTTAGAAGTTTTCCTGGGTCTTCCATGGTTGCAGCTTCATGCCCCACTACTGGGGTGGAAAATGGGGAAGACCACTCAGTGGGATCAGCAATGTACTCACGGGACCTCATGCTACCCCTTGGTGGTGCTCTTGCTCGCAAGAATTCATGATGCTGTGCAAGAAAAAAAAGAGACCCCACTGCCCTTTGGAAAAATATAAAAGGGGAA
>JAODAL010080942.1:0-12071 GCA_025379985.1 Phyllomedusa bahiana | reverse complement strand
ACCCAAAACCCAAACCGTATTAATAAATAGCAATGTGATTAACTTGAAACACGTATCGGCTTTCACGCGTCTTTTGGATCTGTTCCAAGAATTCACATGTTAATTCTTGTCCCAAAAGAGGCAGCAGGAGCCCTATTTAAAACCATAAGGTGCGATCCTGCTGCATCCAACACGCATACGAACATGCAGCTGTGTGTTGGATATGAGTTGGATCCGTTTAGGATCAGATCGACACTGCGTTTTTGGATGCGAACACGGATCCGAAAACGCCATGTGAACTTAACCACCATGTATACAGTGACCAACTCTGCATTTAAAAAAAGAATAATTCACAAACATGGGGGAGAGGAAGGCATGAAGGGAGGAGGTATATGAAGAGGGGCATCTGAGGAAGGGGAGCACACACATGAGGTGGGGGCACCTGGAGTGGGGAGGGAAGCACACACACATAAAGTGAGGGGGGGGGGCATCCCCTACCAGTAATCACCATCTTCTTATACTCACACCCCTTGAAGCTGGCACGCAAGTTGAGTTGCTGCAGTGTCACAGGCTTCCCTCCTCTACTTCCTGTAACACTGCTATCAGCCTGGAGAGGCTGATGAGCTCTTCCTTTGCAGGATGGCTCCCTCTGGACCCAGATGAGTGGCCCTTCTTCCTGCAAATGACTGGGATCTCTCCTAATCACAGCCCAGTACAGGTCCCTGCTCCTCTGCTAAACAGGGCTGTGTGTGAGGGAGTGGGTGGGGCCTCACCAAATAAATTATAGGCAGGATGGCCCCTGTGCCAGCAGACAGCCCAGACCCCTGGAAAACCGCCCTATCGTCAGTCCGGCCTGGTCACTACTCAAGATTCGCCAACATTTAAAGATAGTTTTTTTTTAATGATATCCGCATGCCCATCGTAAGTTGACATAAACACAATTCTGCACTGGCTTCAATAATTCTCTATCCAAAGCTAGAACCTCCTGCCCTGTTTTTTCTAATTCACTTCTATTATACCCTAGAGCCTCAAACTTTTTAATGATTTTATGCATACTTCATTCATACTTTATTAATTCATCAACAAATCTAGCCAAAGGTCCAAGCAGTGAATAAACACTTGATACTATTGGCCTACAGGGGAAGAGGGAAGTTAGCGACTTGTATACTTTAGGTACCATATAGAATATTGGAACCCGATGGTGAGTGTTAATCAATCGTTTCCTAGTATTATCAGTAATAGCACCTCTTATTACTGCATCCTCTAATAATATATTGAGTATTCTTTTAACCTTATTAGTAGGGTCGTAATTTAGTTTTTTATATACCCTAGTATCTTCCAGTTGACTATATGCTTTCTGAATGTACTGTTCTCTATTGAATATTACAGAAGCCCGCCTTTATCGGATTTTTTTAATAATAAGTTTTTCTGTTTTTGGGGTTGTCTCCTAAAAGGTTTGCTTTTTTGTTAAAAATCTTGAAAAAAAACAAGAAACTTTGAATATGCCCATTAACAGGTCCCTATCTTTTTCCTAGATTTTCCCTTTTTTTGGGGATGCATCAGCCCCTTCAGCTCCATAGTACAGAACTTTTTAAATCTCTCCTGATGGCTGCAGCACTGGTTGCTTAGTACGACTGGCTTCTACGGGCCCCTGTAGAAGCCAGAAAACATCCCCCCGAATTCAAATAAAACCCAAAAAAAACTGAACAAATCAATGTAGTGAGAAAACCCTTTAATTGTAAACGCTTCTTTCTTGTTTAGTTAAATTATTAGAAATGTTTTTCACCGTGTTCCAAGAGCGTGTCACTTCATCAAGGGTAAGCTGTTGGAACATGACAAGAGAAGGACAGAGAATATCAGGGTCAAAAGTACTCTTTTTACGGAGTCTTCTAGGAATCATTATAGCATCAATACCTGTATCTTTCTGATGAAAAAAACATTTTAATATGTGCGCTTCTACATAATTTATACAAATCCACCTCAAAATCAAACAATTCTTGCTCATGAACAGGTACAAAATTAACACTGACAGACAAAACCACTGTGAAGTCAAAGAAAAAAATGTAGAAGATCTTTTGCTAAACATTTCTTCGAAACAATTACCGTAAGTGAATCTCAGAAAGCAGTTATAAACAAGGGACTTAATTTCGTGCCTGTTCATGAACAAGAATTGTTTGATTTTGAGGTGGATTTGTATAAATTATGTAGAAGCTCAGTTTAAATTTTTTTTTCTAGAAAGGACACATCTTTGTGCTATAACGTTGAGATCTGGAGAGGCTAGGCAACTCCAGGATTGAAATGCCTTACAAAGTCACCCCTTGTTGCCCTGGCGGTGTGTTTGGGATCTTTGCTTTCTGAAAGACCCAGCCTCGTTTTCTTCAATCCCCTTTGCTGAGGGAAGGGAGGTTTGCATCACAATCTCACGATACAGGCCTATTTATTCTTTATGACAAGATCAGTTGCCCGGGTTTCTCTTTGCAGAGAAACAGCCCAAACGATTTTCCCCCCCATGTTCACAGTGGTTTGGTTTCTTTGGATGTGAATCAGATTATCTCCCCTCCAAACATGACGAGTTCCCCCAGATTGGGGAGATTTCACTGGTTTGTTGTCTTCCTTTTTCTATTATTGCTCCCCCAGCTCACCCCAAAGCTGCTTGCTTTTGCAGATTCAGTTTCCCACCCTGGTGCGGGGACTACAAATTTTGTTCTGGTGTTTTTCGAAGCTGTTTGGTCTTCACAATTTGTGGAGTTTGGTGTGACTGTTTCGGTTGTTGCACATAGTAATGGCGGAGCCCCATTTCACTTTTCGCCCCAGGAAACAAGAATTTGAATTACCCCCTGCTTGAAGCTTTGTAATGTGATTAGTGTGGCGCAAAAAAAATCCCAATGGGAACTGGAAGTTCATCGGGGCAGGGGTAGTTATTGGGGGTGCCCCGGTAGCAGCGCTCGGGACCCCACCCTGGGGGGGCCCCAAAAGCCCCTTTGACACAAAGATGCCACCGGTATTGTAAAGGCACACGGTAATGGCAGAGGTTAAAATAGGGCGCAGGTTAATAGTGATGTGACACCCCTCGTAATGGGGGGCCCCTTTTATTTTAGCACCAGGGCCCAAGAATTGAACTTACTCTCTGGGTGGACTAGTTTAAAACGGAAATCCCTTTTTGGTGGCAGGGGAGAACATCCCAATTCTCACAGGTGTCCCGGGGGACCCCCGTTTGGGTCACGGCACCCCGCCCCCCCAGCGGTCGTCTTGTTCATTCCCTCCCCGCGTCCTGCTGTGTTTCGGCTCACGCCTGCTCCCGGGAAAGGCGCACGCTCCCCCCAAGGCTATTTTAAAGGGACAGCCCCGGGTTTTGGCCAAACCGGGGGCGCGCCCTATTTAACCCCGCCTTTTCCTTACCCCTTCCCAAATCGTAGCCCCTGTGTTAAAGAGGAAGATTCCCATTGTGTTTTTGCTTTTACTGTGTCCCGTTTCCTTGCCCGTCCCTCGACCACAAACTATTGCCCACAGTCCAGCCTTCCCCGCCTGTCCCCCACTACGAGGCTTTACGTTTTGCCAGCCCCACCCGGCTGCCACCGCAAACTAGTCACGTCAGGGGGTAGCGCCCGGTAGAAAACCCCGCGCAAGTCCTTCCGCTTTGCGGCGGGCTTGGTGAAAACCCGGACCTACTTGGCTCCCCCTGGCTGGCTTACACCATGTTGTGGTGGTCCCGAGGATCCCCATCCTCAGTTTGTTGGTAATGATCTGACGTTTGATTTGCCATGGTTCCACCCAAGGGGCCCTTTTTCCCAGCGTCTCGCTACCCCTGTTGTGGCCCCGCAGTCTATGCAAGGCAGCAAGCACAACAAAATTTTACTGCTGACGAAAATGATGCAGGCTTCTGCGTTTCGCAGCAACAGCCGGCTGCGTGGGCGCCCCCGTGGCAGCGGCTTGGGGATGTCCGCCGGGGCCCGCTCCATGCCCAAGAAATTTGATAGGGACCCCAAAGCCTGCGGGGTTCATCCCCAATTTTCCCCCCGTGGAAAATTATCCCCCCCCCCCCGGGCAGTTTCCCTCAGAAAGGTCTAAGGTGGCCTTCGTGGTCAGTTTCTTCTGGGAAAACCCCGACCTGGGGACTCCACTTTGGGAATCGAGGCGAACCTGTCACGGCTGATTCGGACCTTTCCCTTTAGGGTTCCGGGTGTTTTGAGGAACCCGCCCCCGGGAAACCTCGCCCAGACCGCTTTGTGAATTTTCGAAGGGAACTCCTCCGTGGGACTTCGCTGGCAATCCGCACTCTGTACAGAATTTGGCGGGCGAGCAGCATGTGTGCCACATTCAAGAAGGGTCTCTCCAGCCCGATTAAGGAGCCCCCCCACAAGGGGGGGCCTCCGTCTTCTTTATGGTGACCCCCCTTGCCACTACATTGACGTACGCTTCTCTGGCAGAGGAGGAGCTTCATCAGGAACGTGAGCCGGTTCGATCATGCCGTTTGCCGATGGCACTGGTGTTCCTATGACCTCCTTCGCAGGGGGACGTCGAGGGAAACCATGCGGGGAGGGGCCCCCCTATCCCCGAAGAGTTATCCCCCGTGAGGAGAACCTCTGTTCTTGCGGCAGCCTGAAAATTTCCGCGAGGCTGCCCGCTTCTCCCGCAACGTCCGGAAATGCACGCACCTGTCTTTGTGGGAGGATCCCTAGGGTGGCAAAACCCTCTTTCCCCGTCTCACCTTGCCGTTTTAAATCACTCCAAAATTTGGAATTCCCCCCGAAGTGGCGCATTCCCGGATCTGGATCAGCCGGGAATTTTATTGATGCAACCCCCAAGACTAAGTATCGCTCCCCGGGGTCCCCTTTGTCCCGCCCCCCGAGTGATTTTATCCTCTTTCGGGCGGAACGGTGTCTCTACAAATGGGGGCTTTGCATTTGAGGGACACATTCTTTGTGTACCCCGTTCTTCCTCAGTGTTCTCCCGGGTTCCATGGCTGAAAGTCACGCCCTATGCCCCCGATTGGAAGAAGGGGGGGAAGTTCTGCGTTGGGGTCACGGTTTTGCCAGCCTCGTGCTTGGGTGGCCCCTCCCCCGGGGTGCCCCCCCACTTTTTCCCAGCAAACCCAAAGTCCCCCGGGGTCTGGGCCCATTTCCGGGATTTCGGGACGTGTTTGGGAAAGAAAGGGGATCTTCCCCATCGTGCCTAAAAATTGCCCCATAGTCCATCCCCAGGAATAGTCCCCCCCCCCCCCCCTGCCCGTGGGGTTTACCCTCTCCCCTTGTACCCGAGACCCAGGCTTTTCTGCTAAACAAGAGAATTTCGCAAGGGCTTCATTCGCATGGGCTACCCCTCCTGAGGGGCTGGTTTCTTCCCCCTTTTTAAAAAAGGGGCCCCGGGTCACCGGGGCCCTTGCATCGATTACCGCGGACTCAATAAAAATCACCATTTAAAAAATTTTATCCATTTCCGTTTTTTTCCCGCCCCCTTTTGACCGTTCCGAGGGGCCCGATCTTTTTTCAAGTTGGATTTGCGGGGTTTTCTTACAACCTCATTGGGATCAGGAGGGGGAACCCAGTGGAAGACGGCCCTTTAAAAAATCGGGGTGGGCACTTTGAAAATTGGTTTTTGCCCCTTTGGCCGTGCCAAAAACCCCCCCGGTTTTCCCGGAAATTCATAACAATATTTTTTAGAGTCTCCCGTATACTTTGGGACCCGGGTTTTTTTTGGGGACATTTGATTTTCTCACCCGTTTAAAGTGTTCCCCCAAAAACCCCCCATGCGCCAGGTTTGGGGGGGGCCCTTTGCCCCCCCTTTAACAATCATCTCTATGGGCCCAAAATAGAAAAGTAAAATTTTTTTTACCCGACCAGCCTTTCAGTGGCCTCGACCGTCGGTTTTTCGAGCCATCCCAAGTTTCTTGGCGTTTGCGAACCACCAGGCATTTCCCTTTTACCCCTCGAGTTGGTCGCCCAAATTTTTGGCCCCACCAGGGGAAGGATGGGAAACCCTTGAAATGGCCCTCAGCCGGCCCAAGAGACCTTTTCCCAAAATTTAAAAGGGGGGGCCCCCCTTTTTTTTTTTTATTTTTTTTTTTGGGGCCCACCCATTTTCTTTATTTTATTTACCGGGGGGGGGGGGGGGGGGCCCCCCTTTTCGTTTTGGCCCAAGTTTTTTTGGAACGGCCCCCGTTTAGGTGGGGCTGGAGCGGTCCTCCCCCAGAAGGGCCCCAAAGGGGCAAAACCCCCCCCCGCGGGTTTTTTCCGCCCCCCCCCCCCAAAACCCTTTTTACCCCCTGGGGGAAAACTACACCCTCGGGGATTGGGGTTTTTTTGGCCATTAAGCTTTGGGTTGAAGGAATGGGGGCCCCCTCCTGCAGGGGGGGCGGCATCCCCGGGAAACATTTCGGGTGACACAAAACCTCTTTAAACCCCCAAAAAAGCACAGCGGGTTTAAAATTTCCCCGCCAAACCCGAGCCATTGTCCCTCAGAACATCTGATATCCCTGGCCCCTTTTAAATTCCCAAGTGCACCCCGAGTAAGAGGGATGTGCGGGCCCCGCGCTTGGGGGAAAAATGGGTGCTGAAAAAGCGGGGCTTGTTTTTTGAATTGCCCGGGCACCCCGGGGTTCCAAAGTCATGTTCCCCCATTTCCCCGTTTTAACTGGTGGCCGGGTCTTGCCCAAAAACATGAAGGAATTCATGGAAACGTGGGGGACCATTCCCCGGGGGGTTGCTGCAACTTTTGCCCCTCCCTAACAGTCCTGGGTCCACATTGCCCTGGGGCTTCATCCCCCGATCTCCCCCCTCGGCGGGAAAAAAACGGTATCGGGTGGTCACTGAAACCCATTTTTTCTAAAATGGTCACTTCGTCCCCCTGCCGGGGCTTCCCTTTTGCTCCACGTCTGGCCCAATCTTCTTTTCCGAATTTTCCGGTTTTCATGGGGTTTCACAAAAAACATGTCTCAGATGGGGGTTCAGTTTTTTCAAGATTTTGGCGGGGGCCTTTTAATCGCAATTACAAGTCCAAAAATGGACCCTTTTTCCTCGCCCTACCACCCAAACCCTTTGGGCCCGGTCCCAAAAAGGGGAATCGTTCTGGGTACCTACCCCTGCATTTGGGCCGCTTGTCGCGATTGGTCTAGCCCATTGGCCCCTTTTTCTAAAATTTTTTTAAAAATTTCGGAGTCTGTTTTTGCTGGGCTTTTCCCCCTTTTTTTTGGGCCTTCGGCCGTCTCCCCGTCCACCCCCTTTCCCTTACCCCCCCTCCTGAGGTTCCTGCGGTGGACAGTCTCGTCCGTGACTTATATGCCCTATGGAAGAGTTCACCCGGGAATCCCGCTTTTAGGCCCCTGCCCGTATGAAGGTTAGGCAGACAGGGGAAAAGGGGGCCCCCTCAAACCTTTTTCCCGGGGGATGGGTATGGGGTTTTCGGCCAGATAGGGCTGCCTCAAAATTTCCCAGCCCCCCTTTTGCCCCCGCCCCCCAGTTTTCTTTTGGCCCCCTTTTTAAGTCCCGAGGCGAAAACAACCCCGTGGCCTACAAACTTCGGCTCGCTCCCATAAAGGGATCCCAAAAATCCCTTTCCAAAATCTCCCCGTGGAAAAACCCGGGCATCCTTAATCGGTTTTTACGGTCTGTGGCTCCCCCTTCCCCGGTTTGATCTTGGCCATGAAAACGGTTTGGGGGGGGACGATTTTTCTTGGTTGGGGTGGAGGGGGGGTTTTGGCCCCGAGGAAAAGGGGTGGGCCCGGGGGATTAAAATCCTGGCCCGAACCCCTTTAAGAGGGTTTTTGCGACTTTGAAAGAGGGGGGGCCCAAGGGGGTGGTACTGTCCCCGGATGCCCCGCAACCCCCCTTTTCAGGTTTTCAGGGGACACGCATTCCTGGGCCCTTTGGGTTGGGCCTCCTGCTGCCAAACCGGACGCAAAGCTTCCCCTGGGGCGGTGGCGGTACTGCAGCTAAATTTTTAAAAAGGGTAGTGCGCCCGGGATTGGTCTCATTAGGCGTGCCCTACTTTTCCCTTTCCCCTTTTCCCTTTTACCTTCCCCGAAAAAATTGGAATGTGCCCCTTTAGAGGGAAACGTTTTCCCCTTGGGGTCTTTGGTTTACTGTTTGGACCGTTTCCCCCATTACCTCCGTCCCTCGACCACGAACCATTGCCGCCTGTTCAGACCTTCCTGCCTGTCCCCGACTACGAGGCTGCTTTACGACTTTGTACCACGCCACACCTCGACCACCACCGCAAGCAAGTAACGTCAGGGGTAGCGACCTGGTAGCAATTCGCCGCAGCAAGTCCATCCCGCTTTGCGGTGGGCTCTGGTGAAAACCGGACCTACTTAGACTCCGCTCACTGGCGTGGCTAACACCATCGCTTATGGTGGTCCAGAGGATCCACATCCTCGGTTTGCCTCCGGGTAAGCTGATCCTGACACCAATGAGCAGTATGGAGGTTCTGGTTCAACTAGATTAGACGGCAGTACCATTGGTGGCAGCGAGAACATGCCAATGAGGAACCTATACAGGTGATTAAAAGCTGTAATTTCGATCCATAACAGTAAACTGCATACATGGAACAACATAGTGAAGAAAATGTGGCTCTAAGAGTAACAAAAAAAATATAAAGGCTAAAATACTTAATTCCTTTTAATGCCTAACTTAAATATGAGGACAGCTTGCAAGCAGGGGCATAGCTATAGGAGGTGCAGCGGACTACTTTTGATGGCAGTACCATTGGTGGCAGCAAGAACATGGCAGTGGGGAACATGGAGGTTCCAGTTCAACAAGATTAGGCAATGGGGAACAGTGAGGTTCCCGTTTAACAAGATAAGGCAATGGGGAATAGCGAGGTTCCGGTTCGACAAGATTAGGCAATGGGGAACAGCGAGGTTCCGGTTCGACAAGTTTAGGCAATGGGGAATAGCGAGGTTCCGGTTCGACAAGATTAGGCAATGGGGAACAGCGAGGTTCCGGTTCGACAAGATTAGGCAATGGGGAAAATCCAGGTTCCGGTTCGACAAGATTAGGTGGCGGTACCATTGGTGGGAGCAAGAATATGACAATGGGAAACATCGAGGTTCAGGATAACAGGACTTAGTACATCTGGTGGTAGTATAGGTGGAGGCATTTAGAAAATAAAGATTTGGAGGGCTACAAGGAGGAGGAGTAAGGTGTAATGCAGTGAAACATCAGTCATACGGGTTTAATATTTCAAAATAAATTCACCCGTAAAGACTTGTAAATCTAGCTGTTGGCAGCAGTAGAATAAAAATTTGTAGAAGCAGCATGCACGGAACACAAGCATGAGATGTAGTGTAGTTTAAATGTGTTATTTCACTTTTGTCAAAAAGACGTGCTACAGTTTACTAGTCAGTGATATCAGCAACCGTGGCAGCAATATGGTCAGAGATCCACGCTTGATTCCTTTTGATAAATGTCAAACGATCCACATTCTCAGTGGAAAGACGGATACGTTTGTCAGTTATCACCCTGCCAGGTGTGCTGAATGTGCATTCTGCCAAAACGCTGGCTGCTGGGGAGGATAAAACTTCTATGGCATGTCGTGCAAGCTCAGACCATTCATCCATTTTGGAACCAGAAGTTTGATGGATCAGACTAAGTCCAAAACATCGTGAAAGAGCTGCAGGTAGTCATGAACCATGGTCTTAAGATGGTATCTGTGTGTCTGAATGCTGCCCTGCCTTGCAGGCGTTGGTGAGGTGGTAAAAATTGATTGCCAAATGTTATCCAGTGGGGTTCTGCCACACTGCCTGCTGCGGCTATTTGCCATTCTACTGCTGCCATGTTGCTGACATTGTTCCACCATGACATTAGAATGTGAACACACAAAAGATGTCTCGAGTTGGTCAATGAGCACTGTCTCAAAATACTGCATTCTCATGTCAATTTGTGTTGGTGGAAGGAAATTTCTCACTTTTGTTTTGTAACATGGATCAAGGAGGGTGGCCACCCAATAATCGCTGTTCATTTTGATTGCCTTGATAGGTGGATCATGTTGCAAGTAATGTAGCATCCAAGCACTCATGTGTGAGATGCTGCCGGGATCTCCTATGCCTCAGGGTCGAGGAGCACTAAAGAGATCTTCCTCCTGTAATGTGTGCCAACCTCTTACCACTGAAGGGTAATCAGTACTGGTGGTGTCCACCCCCGCCCCCTCCCTCTCCTCCACTTCCTCATCCTGACCAAACACTAGACCCCTGGCTAGTCTCATGCGCTCTACCCCTGTGAGCTGAACGCAGGGCCTGCACCCGCCTTTGACCCAAAAAACCACCGCCTAAAGAAGACTTATACAATTGCGAAGCATTCAGGCCTTCTAAATTCTCTGGTGAGTAAGGCTCTGTGTCCACCTCCTCCATCACTGCTGGTACCTGCTGCTGCTGAGTGCCTAACGCTTATTCCAGTAAAAATATAACCAGAATGGTCATGCTGACAAGGGCATTGTCCCAACTGACCATCTTGGCGTAATCTTCAAAACTGCCAAGGATGGTGCAGAGATTCTTCACCTGCCTCCACTCTCTATGGGTCAACACCCCGAAGTCCGCACCACTGCTATTCAGGCTATGCGACATTTCATACTGAATAATGGCATTACGCTGCTGCCACAATCGCTGGATCATGTTGTGGCAGAGAGACCTTAGGCAGTTGCATGCTTCTCCACTAGGTGGAGTATAGAAGTATACCTGCTGCAGACATGCCACCAAAAACCTGATTTCGGTGGGAGAAGGCAATTATTTGACATCAGTAACCATAGTTACTGACACAGGTAGCTAGCATGGCTGCTATGCGGCAAGTGATGGGTTGCCTTTCCCTGGACAGCAATAGTGTTGGGTGGGTTGCCATTCCCACATTCCAGGACAGGCTTTTGGCAGGTCCCTGGAGGCCTGTTAAAGGCCTGTGCATGCAGGTGTTCAGGGGGCGTGGTCTGCTACCTGAGAGTTGAGCAGCAGAGGAGCTGGAGACAGAGGCTTTGGCCCCAGAGGCTGAAGAGAAGCTGGACCCCAGCAAGAGACTAGGTAAAGTATTTGGTGGTGCTCAGTGATAGGGAGGCTCTGGCCCCAGAGGCTTAAGAGCAGCTGGACTCCAACAAGAGACTGGGTAAAGTATTTGGTGGTGCTAGGAGGTGGAGGCGTTAGTTGATAGGTCATGGCCACAGATAGACAGGAACATTACTTATGTATAGTGAGGGGCTAGATGGCCTAGGGTCTTGTTTGAACCTTTTTTTTGTTTATATTCCTGTGCCTGAATAAAGAGGCAAGTTTCAAAAGAAGTTCTGTGTCTGAGTGCCAGTTCACTTACCAAAGCGGCGATCCAGGAGCTAAAGAACTCCAAGACGGTCCAAGATGGTGTCCAAACACAAGTGAAGCGTTACAATTAGAGATGGGCGAATTGATTCTAACGAAGTGGAATCCGTATAGAATTTCAGGAAAACTTCGATTCTGAACGAAGTCGAAGTTTGGGGTAATTCGCGGGAACGAAGTGTGTTTTTAATTGATAAAATGGCTGCGAGCACATGGCGTTACATGGGGTGTCGGGAGGAAGAAGGGCGTAGCCTACATTACATGTGAAGATATGAAGCCAATCAGAGACCGGCGGGATTCTGTGACGTCACCGCACTATATAAGTCGGGCGCAACGTTGGGAGCTCATACTGCTCTCACTGTACTGTGTAGGGAAGGTGCTGCCGCAACTGCTTATGATATCTCATACTAAAATACTCACTTTTATACAGCGATTTTTGGGGGGTGTCTCATCTTGTCTCAGAGACTGCTTCTCTTACGTTCTAATTCTGATATTGTGAGGTATTGGAACTGAATTCCAGTGTGCGTCCAATGCAGCTGCATATACATTTTAATGCTATCTGCTCAGTTCTTCAGCACATTTAATATCCAAGGGTTATCTAAGCCTGTTCTGTTGTATTCATTTAAAGAAACAGCGTTTTTACAATCCAAATACCACTTAATTTTTGGTTGCTCATTTCTTTTGCGCAATTTACATCCAGGGGTTAATTAAGCGTTGTTCTGCTGTTGTGGTCACTAAAAGAAATGTTTTTTTTCACCGCCAAAGAAGACATTTTGCCAGTAGCATAATTCATATCCGAAGGTTAATT
>JAODAL010080941.1:0-12071 GCA_025379985.1 Phyllomedusa bahiana | reverse complement strand
CTCTGGCCCCCCCGGGAGGGAGCAGGAGTAGGAAAGTGTTATTTTGCTTTTAGTTCGGGTCTGGGTCCGGGGATCTTTGGGGGGGGGAAGGAGGTAAAGCTCAGAAAAGAAATGTGAATATATCCCTATAGCAGGGTTAGTTTTGGGAAACATCGGGGCCTTTCAGGGCCTGCGGGACCAAATTAACCTTCCTCCCCTTAGCTGCCTAGCCAGGGGGTATGTGCCTTGTTCCCGAATTCGTAAAATTTTCTGTTGGGGAATGAGAAAACATTGCTCAATTTTCCCGTAGTGCTAAAATCTTTTAAACGGGATTAGTTTCCCGATAGAACGTAGGGTCCCTATTTTTGGGTACGAAAACTCGGGTCTGTAAGGATGGAGGCAACGCGCAGAGTCTGGTTTGGGGGTTTGGGGCCTCTTTTTTAATCTGGACCCAGAGAAATACCTTTCCCTTAGGAACCCTTTGAGCCTGCCAGGGGGTCGAGATTGACGACAGAGCCTTCTTTTGGGTCAAAGAAAGAGTTAAAGGGGGTTTTGGATTTCCCCCAAGATCGGCTTGCGTAGCATGAAATCGTTCATGCGCCAATGACAGGATCATGTGCGAGGGGTCCCGGTTTTTAAGAAAAGCGATACTGGCGCATGGTCGCCCAAAGAGATGTGCCCAAATCTGCGCATCAGACTCATTCGCAGGAGCGGGGTTTTCCCAAAAAGAAATCAATTGGGAGGGGATTTGTTGTGGAGGGTGTAAAAGGGGGAAAGCCCGGCCCATAGGGTGATTTTCCTCCAAAGGTAAATAAACCTGCTTCCTGATAACTTCGGAGGCCGTAGCAGATAAACCCAAGGATCTCGCAGGCGTTTCCCTGAAGGGAGTCCCTACCGTTTTGGGGGAAAAACACCAGGGTTAAAAAATCCCCCCTTCAAGCGAAGTATGCATTTAAACCCCCCAGGTTACATGTACGGCTTGCGGGACCCCCCCTGCAGAAAAACATAGCATTAAAACAATTGCCGTAACCAAAAATGTTCTCTTTGGTTTTTATGTTTTTTTTCTTTTTTTATTATAAAAATCTTCAAAAATATTGCCTTTTTTTTAAAGGTTGGCTGAAATTTTATTACTTCTCATAAAAGCACAAAAAAAATTTCAGGAAATGAAACCTAAAATCCCGTGAGGTTAATGTCCCAAAAGGGTGGCAGATTTGCCAAAGGTATCCCGATTTCGTGCCCTTTAAAACAGAGTATGGGGGCAGCGGTTTAGATGTCCTCCATAAAAAAAACCCCACGATTTTTGGGGGGGTAACCCCCCCCCTTTTCTCAAGTGTGGAGGTCCTCGTGCTATTATTTATCCTGAATGCGGGTGGGGAAATTAAACCCGCCTACTATGAAATACAAGACATCACACTCATGTGCTAATAAAATCACTTAAAATTTAAACATATTATCTAGTACAAGATTCTATTCAAAGCGAAAAAGGCATGTACATATTACTTTCCATGTTAATCCCAATATAAACTGTTCTAAAAATAGAACCATATGGGGAAGTAAATTGAAAACATTTTAATCAAAAGAAAACCTTCCAGGGCAGTTTCATTAACCCTTTTGGAGCTAAAGCATAAAATTATTGATCCAGATATTACGTTTTCAACAATCGCGATTAATCTGAACTGGGCCCTCCCCGTGACCCCTCCAACAGCACCAGCGTTTGATGGGTTCTCCCGCGCCCCCTCCCTTGCCAATATTTTTATGGAATTTTTTGAGGTTTGAAAGTTATGCATAAACCTTTGGGCTTTCACATATTTTGTGGCGGCTTGTGGAGATGTTTATGTTTTGGAGGGCATGTGGATGAGCTGGATGTTTTTTGCGGTATATCAATGCGGAATGCCAGATTGATTCACTCTTTAAAAAGAGTGAAAATATCACTTTTTTAATGTTACTGTAAAAAAGGGGAAAGGGGTAATATATCTACTACACTTATTCTAAAGGGGATAGACAAAAATAATTACTTGATTTGTCGTGTAACCAAGCCCTAGTGTTATTAATGCCCTCCCTAAAGGGCGTTCCTCAGGGCTCGCGAATTTGTTCCCCTTTGGATTATCAACACAAAAAGAGAAGCTTTCCAGAAGTTTTGCAAGGGTTATCTTTTAGAGCAGTTTCTAAAAAAGGAGAAGGGGTGGGCCCTACACGCAATGAAGGGGGGGCTCCCAAACCTAGGAAGCGATCATAGATCGGATAATTTTAGTGTATGATTCCCCCGCTAAACTAGTTGGAGAACCCCTAGGAAATACTGGGTTTATGCAAAAAAATCAAAAATTGGCCACTTATTTTTAAAACCCATCCCAAGTTTATTTTTCGAAAAGGGAAACTTCGGTTATTTCGTTGTACATTTCAGACCCTTAAAAGAAGTCAGTCGCCAACAAATTTCTTCCGACCCCGAGAAGGGGTACTTACCCCCTGCTGGCTTGTCACAATTGCAATGGGGTTATAAAGGGTGATTTTATTGCACATCCATACAGGTAATCCCGGGGGCCCCATCCTGGTTCTTCCAAAGCATACCAGCAAAGTTAATATCTACTCAATGCCCATGCGGCAAAAGTTTTGTTGCCAGAATCAGTATGTACGTGTTGGTCAATGAAATGATCTTAATTCGTTTTTTTTAAGTCCCCGGATAGAAAAAAATCCAGTGAGGTGAGTTGATGGGTCGGCCCAAAAAACAAAAACAAAAAAAATTTTTTTGAAAAAGGGCGCGCTAGAATTTCTTGAGAAAAATACACAATGTATCAGACTGCGTGGTGGGGTTGGGGAGGTCACGGGTAGTGACCCAGTTCAGATTAATCTGCGATTGTTGCAGCGTGAAGTATTCTGGATCAATAGATTGGATGCTTAGCTCCAAAAGGGGCTTAATGAACGTGCCTGTGGAAGGTATTCTTATGATTATAATGTTGCAATTTACTGTCCTCCATATGTGGATTCTATCTTAGAACAGTTTATATTGGGATTAACATGGAATATGTAATATGTACATGCCTTTTACTGCTGTTGAATAGAATCGTTTGTACTAGATAGTATGTTAACTTTTAAGTGAGTATATTAGGCTACATGAGTGTAGATGTCTTGTATTGCATAGTAGGCGGGTTTAATTACCCTCACCTGCATTCAGGAGTACAAATAGATAGCGTACGTAGGATCCTGCTCACACTTGAGAAAGGGGGCGTGGTTATCCCCCGAAACGTCGTGTGGTGTTTCTTATGGAGGACATCTAAACCGGCTGCTCCTATGATCTCTGTTGAAAGGCATCGAAATCTGTAGATACCTTTGGTGGAAAATCTGCCGACCTTCGGGACATTTTAACCTCATCGAGGATTCCAGGTTACATTTTCCTGAACTTTTGTTGTGCTTATATGAGAAGTATATAAAATTTCAGCCAACGCTTTATTATGGCAATATTGGTGAAGATTGCTTTATAATATAAAAAGAATAAAAATATCCATAAAAACGCAAAGAGAACATTTGTGGTTTACGGCATATTGTTCTAATGCAGTATAAAATCCCCCCCCTATCAACAGTGCCCCAGCAGGGAGCCTGGACAGTTTAGCAAAAACTCGAGTTAGGAAATGAATTTGGGAAGAATTAGGGGTATATAGATTACACAAAGTAAGCGGGGTCCCGTGTAAAGTGCCCTGGAGTATTATATAGCGTCCTAGAGGGTCGATGTCTGAGCGGGTTACCCGGAGGGGGCACGCGGCCGAGATGAGGATAGCAACACCAGCTTTCTTTCGGCCGCTGGAAGCAGAATAAGCGACAGGGAATGCAGCCTTGGCAAATTTGAAGGAGCCTTGCGAGTCAAAGTGAGTCTCCTGGACGAATGCTATGTCCGCTTTCAATGTGCGGAGTTCACGTAGGAGGAGACGACGCTTCACATTGGAGTTCAAACCTTTTACATTAATGGTTACACACGTGACCATTATTGCCGGATATAGAGGGGTGCCACAGAAGGAAAACAAGAAAAGGCACTTGCCCAGGGGGGTTTTTGTAAAAAAATTTAAAAAAGTAAATACACTCCAATTTAAACACAACTCATTTATAAAAAAACCCGGGGGTTTTTTAAATCGAATTAGAAAATTAAACTACGGCCCGGGGGGTGTGGGGGGGTGGGGGTGGGAGGGTGGTCTGCTTAAGGGTTTCCGGGCACCACAGACCCCCTCAGCTCGCACCTGGGGAAAGGGGGAATAGCTGGGCCCTTTAAGACACTTGCCCCCCCCCTAAAAGGGGGAACAGTGAGTGCAAAAAGGGGTATGCTATCCACTAAAAAAAAGGGGGCAACCAAAAAAAAAGAAAAAAAAAAAAGGATAAAAACAAAATTGTGTTGAAAAAAAAAAAGGCGAAAAACCAATCCGCCCAAAATGTAGCGGAAAAGCACAACCCCGGAAAAAGCTTTTTGTCTAGTTTTTGTAGCCCGGGATCATAACCCTAGGGGGGGGAAAAAAAGAAATCTAGGAAAACCAAGAGCCCCTCTAATCAGGGTTTGTAAAGGTGGGGTATGCGGGGCCTGGGGCCCCCCCGGGGGTTTGTTGGTCGGACAAGTTTTTTCCGCTTTGGGAATGTTGCCATACTGGAAAGTGGGGGGGGTCAAACCCCAAGTCCAATCGACCCGTTGGGGGAAGGGGGGAATTTTGGGGAAATGCAAAATGGTTGTAGTTTAATGTTTTTCTAATTTTGGGGGGACCTTTTTTTCCGGGCCATCCTTTCCTGGGGTGAGGGGGAAGGGGGAATTTTCCCGGGGAATATAGAATTTGGCGTTTTCAAGATGGGACGAAGCGGTTTCAGAAGGCGCCTTTTTTTTCCCGGGTCCCCCAAAGAGAGACCCTGGAAAAAGTTGTTTGGTTGCGCCCTCGTGTTCCAGGGGGGGCCCCAATCCCCCGGGGCCCTTTTTCAAAATTACGTTCTTTGATTTTTAAAATTTCATGAAACAGAAAATTCCCATGCGGGGAGGGGGCCCGGGGAGGACCCCTTTTTGGGGGGGAAGTGTTTCAAATGGCTTGCCCAGCTTTAAGGGGGTGTGTGGGTTCCCTTCCCCCCAGAATCTTTTTAAAAGGGGATTTTTTTTAATGGGGGATGGTATGCTATCATCGCTGATTGTTTCAGGCGGGGCCCCCTAATCCGAATGTTTTTTCCCGGCCCCCCTTATTGTCAAGGTTTAAAATTTCCCTTTTCCAGATCAGTATTACGTAGTTTGGGAAACCGCGGGGGATGCGGGTTTTTAGTTTTGGCTTTGAGTGGCCCCCTGGGCCTAAATCTAGGAGTCCACCATGCAGAAAGATGTACAATATCCGGCGTAGTAGCAAAAATCGGGCTTGCGGGGTTTCTTTGCCCTTTCGGGCTTTTAAAGGGTTGTGGAAATTCCGTTTCTTTGGGAGGGTTGAAGTTGATGGGGTCCACTGCGAAATTTCTAGTGGGAATGTGGGGTGCTTGGATTGGGGGGCCAAAAGAGAGGATTGGGTATCTGGCTGGTAATTTTAAAGGCAGGGGGCCCTGAGGCCGGGAGAGAGGGGAGGGGGCCAAACGGAGCCCCCCTGGGGGGAATCCCCCCAGTTGGGGGGGGAGGTGTTTCCCTTTTGAGGCATCTCCCCAAATAGGGGATGGTTATTTTCCAAGCAAGCGGGGGGGGGCCCAATTTTTTCGAGGGGGGGGATTCCGGGGGCCCAGCTTTCTTTTAGCTGTTGATGGGGGGCCCTGGGGGCCCAAAGGGGGTTTTGGGTAATTGGGGGCCCAATGGGGCCTCCTAAATTCGGGGGTTCTCCCCGGAAATTTAATCATATCCAGATTCCCCGGGAAGGGAGTTCCCGATATGGGAGGGGGGGGAAATTTCGCCAAAAGGGTTTTGGTGGGGTGGAGGCCAAACATGGCGCCCGGGGTTTGCGGTCCCTGCTTGGGCCTCCGGGGCCAAGGCAGCATCTGCGCTACCCTGAGAAGGTAGGGGCCTTGGATTTTTGGGGCCGTCAGAATGCTTTTTTTGGGCCCGGTTTCACCCGCTGCGGGCACAGAGCACTAAATTAGTTTTTGGGAAAAGCTTTGGGGGGACCTGCAGGGATGGAGCAGCCGCAAAAATAAATGCCGGACAGGGAAACCGATTGTGCGCCCCCTTGGGATGGGGGGGGGGGCCTCTCCCAATGCAGGCATGGGCAGAGGGTGAGTGCTCTGGGCCGGGGTTCCTTTTAAAGGGGGAGTCCCGTGAGCGCGGGTCTTCCCGGTCCGTTGGGGTTGGGACAGGGATACCCGGGTTTGGGCCGAAAGTTGGCGGGGAGGACGTTGTTCCCGGGGGGAGCGGGCGAGGGAGTCAGTCAGGGACAGCCCCTTTCCCCGATCCGTCGGATAGCGCGGAGACCTCGGGGCCCTTGGGAAGGTAGGGGGGACGGTGCTGTGGGGTTTTGGGGTGGGTTGTGCCCCGGGGGAACTGCTCCCCCTCCGGTTTTGCGTGCTTGCTTTTTTGTTTTTTTAAGTTGGCGCTAAAGCCCTTCTGGGGGTGCCGCGTTTTCCCCCGCGTCTTTGTTGGGGAAGCGCTCTTTCCCGTTCCGGGGAAGTCGGAGGGTTTTCGGGGGTGCGGGCGGGTGTTCTCTTAGGTGCCGGGCATGGTTTTTCCCCCATTTGGGGGGAAAATTTGGGAGCGGGGAAAAACAGGTGAAATCGGCGGTTTGGGTTAGCGGGTCCGTAGTGGGCCCCAAACCCACTGAGCTCTCCAACCCAACCCCCCTTCCCCCTTAAGGTTTTTAATTTTTTCCACTGTCGCCCCTTTTTCTGTTTGGGCCCGGGTTTTTTTGCCGAAAAATCAAAATAGCTTTCTGAATTTTGAATTATGTATTTCCCCGGCAATTTCCAAAAACCCTTTAATTTTTGGGTTTAAAGGTTTTTGGGAAAAGGGATTTTGTTTTATGTATTTTTTTTTTTGGGGGTTTTTCAGCTTTTTTCCGGGGAAATGTTTGCGCCTTTTAAAGGGTTTTTTGTTTCATACTGGGCAAACGCCCATGTGGTTTGTTTTCCCTCGCTTTTTCCAGCCTTTTTCTGCATGGGAAAACTGTTTTCGGCGCACCCCCGAGGCCCCAAAGTCCCCGCACTCCCGCCCAGGGCCCGCACTGTGCCCCACCACTGGCGAAAGCAGGGAAACTTTTCCCCGATGTATGGGGTGCGTACCCCCGGGGGCGAATCTTAGGCCCAAAGCCCCGCACTAAACCTGGGTTTTCCCCCCAAAACTGCGAAAAACCCAAAATTGGCCCCAAAGGCGCGGGGGATTTTTCCCCCCCGCATGTAGGGCCCCGCACTACCACGGGCCCCCGAAATCATGGGCCCGCAGCGCCGCCTGCGCCTGGGGCCCCCGAAATTTACCCTTAAACACTGGCGCGGCGCGGTGGACTTTACATGCTATGTTTGACGGGGCCCCCCCGGGCCCAAAAACAAAAATTTTCGGGGCGCGATTCCCCGGGAAAAATGGCGGAAAAGGTGCGCCCAAAACCAGGGGATTCATACATTTTGGCCGTTTTGCCCCCGTCAATCCTTTTTTTTAGGGGCCTCCCTAAGCAGATAAAAATAACCCTTCCAAAAATTCAGTTTTTTTTGGGGGCTCCTTGAAAAAAAAACTCTTTTAAAGGGTGGGGGAAAAATTGCTAAATTGGGGTTTTAGGCAGTCCTTAAACAAAAAAACACGGGCAGGAGTTTTTTTTAACAGTCAAAAAACCCAGAAAACTTTAAATAGCGGGGCTTGCTTCACCCAAAAAACAAACATAACTTATTAGCCCGGCTATCGGGTCACGTTACCGTAACCCGGGTCCGGGTTTAACAAACCCGGGGTGCAGGTTTTTGCGGGTTATTTTTAAAGGGTTTGCAGGGGGCCCAGTTTGGGCTCTTTCATTAGGGCCCCTTTTACCGGGAGCAGGGGGTTTGACGGAAGGGAACCACCCCCCCTTTCACCTGAGCCTGCGGGCCCCTTATATAGGGTGGAAAACCCCGGGGAGGGTTTGGGGAGCAGCCCATCCCCCCCAAATTTCCCCAGAGGGCTCCAATTAAGCCCGCCCCCGGTCAGGGCATTACTCCATACTTTTTTACCGCTGACCCCCGAATAAAAAAGGGGATCTTAGGCGATCGGGGGGACACTTTTTTTTTTAAAAGGCCCGTCTTCTCCCAAAAATTTGGGGGCCCTTTTCCTTACATACCCCCCCCCCCCTTCCCCAAACCCGGGGGGCGGGGGCCCCTTCGCCATCTTGTTATTTTATCCTAGTGGGGGCATTGAAATTCCCCCAGCTTGGCCGGCCCTGTGTTTTCTACTTTTTAAAAAATTAAAATTTTGTAGGGCCAAAAAACCAAGGGGTGCCCCTTGGCTTTTTCCCCTTTTTTTTCCCTTAACCATTTAAAAGGGGGGGCAGGACCCAGTCGCCGCCAAAATTTCCGTCCCAAAAGGGTAAAAAAACTGGGGGAAATCGAGGCCGCCCTTTTAAATTTAGCCAAGTTTTTCCCTCTCGATTATGGCTTTTTTTAAACGCTCTGCAGGGGAAAGTTTCCCTGGGAAAAAAACCCCGGGAATTGCCCTCCCTTTCAAAACCCTTTGGGGACATTACGGCTCCTATAAGACCTCTGGGGACCCGGGTTTTTTCCCACCAAAAAATTCCCGGGGAAAAAAAAATTTGGGGCGACTAAAACCGGCTTTACACAGGGCTACTTTCAAGTTTTGGAAGGATCTTGGGCTTGGGGCCAAATTTGTTCTTGGGTGGATTAGCCCCCCTTGGGCCCAGGTTTTCCATAGGGGTTGTTTGCTTTTTCGGGCAAACTTGGGGACCCCGGGCCGTTTAAATACCCCACGTTTCCCCAAAAACGCTTCCCCTTTTTCTTTTTTTTTTTATACCCAGATAATTTTTATAAACAATGTATGCAGTTACAAAATTTGGAAGGGTCTTTTCCCAATTATTTTTTTACTTTGGATATTAAATTACAAAAAATTTTGTTTCTTTAGATAAAAAACCAAAGGGAGTTTTTTGAATATGTCCTTCCCAATAAATTTTGTTTCGTGCTTTCGCAGTTTTTTGAATACAACCTTTAAAAAAACCCCAAAACCATCCCACCCATACCCCCAAAAAACCAAAAGGCATTTCCCATGTTTTTTTTATTTTTTTTGAAAATTTTTCAGGGGAACCAGAAGCCCACTTTGCCAAGATTGTCAAACTCCTTTTCTTAATACAAAACAAAAAAGTAATGGGAAAAATGCCCCCTTTCCTTACCCCCTTTTCCTAAATTTATGTAGCAGTAAGGAACAAAAAAAGGAAAAATTTGGGGAATTGAGCCCAAGGGCCCCAATATCCCTTTATTTTTCTCAGGGGGCATTTCTTTTTAAGTTATGCCCCTCCCCAAAAATTGATGCCCTTTTTTAAATTTTGTTTTACAATTCGGTTAGGGTTTTGGGGGGAAAAAGACTAAAACCCCATCTAAAAGGGCATTTAAAATTTTTTGGGCCCAATATATAACGGGGGGGAAAGGGCCAAATTCTTTTTTTCCCACATCTAAATACTATATCTTTCTAAAATGGGCCAAAATTTAAACCCCATTGCAGTGGATTTTAAGGGTATAAAATTTTTATAAATTTTGCTAAATTAATCTGGAAAAACTTCTTTCCAAAAAGTTCCCCCTTTTTCCCCTGCCCCCCCCATTCATGTGCTAAAAGCGGGGGCCTCTTCCTTTTTACATCGTGGGAAATGAAGTCTGCCCTTTAATACCCCATTTAAAATAGCGGGGAAAGGTTTTTAAAATCCCTCTATGCAAAAACCATAAGCGGGTGAATTTCTTTTTGCCTAAATTAATGACCCCAAATCTCGCAAGGTTTAAAAAACACTACCCATTTTTTTCTGAAAAAGGGGGCCCAAACCCTTTCCGTCTTCCTTTTTCCTTTAATGGAAAGCTTTTGATTTTAAAATTACTCATCCACAAAAATAACTATATACTTTCGAAATTTAAATTTCCCCTTGGGGACTGTGCTCCACAAAACTATTTTATTAGGGGGGGAAATTTTAAATTTGGACAGACCCAAACTTGTGAAGCTTGACTTTAAAATCCGAATGCTCAACTGCAAATATTGGTAAAGATTTGGCGGGGGTTAGGTCAAATTTTCCCTGGAAAGCTGAGCAAAACTAAAACATTTCGGGAACCCAACTAAGAGGGGGGGTTTAAAAACCCAAATCCCAAACGGGGCTTTTCCCAAATCTTTTAAAAGTCAGTAAATTTGTAAATTTTGGGTTTGGGCCGATTAAAATTTTTCCCGGGGTATATTTGGAAAAATGAGGTTCCCCCAAAAAAAAACAAATTTCAATAGGAAGGATTTAGAGTCACCTTGTTTGCAGTTTTCCCAATAAATTGGTAAACCCTAAACAGGGCCCTAAACCCATTTTCTAAAGCAGGTGCATTTCCCCATTTTCGCGGGAAACCCCCATAAAGTAGTAAACTTGCAAAAAAAAGCACTTATTAAAAGGTTAAAAGCCTTTTCTTTATTTTTTAAAATTTTTTCGTGCATAAGGTTTAAAAATTGGTTTACAGGCAAGGGGAAAAGGTGCGCGTTTTGGCTAGATTCAAAGGCCTTTGTTCACGGCTTTTTTTCCTTTAAAGGGTAAGTGTTTCTTTCCCAAGTTTACTATTTTTCCCCCAAAAAGCCCTTTTGCCTCTATCCCACACCTTAAACTTAAATTTTCAGAGTGGGAAGATCTAAAAGAAGTCAATTCCGCTGTTTCAGTTTCCTTTTTTACCCCTCAAAATCGGCGGCCTTGAGTTTTGTTGTAGCAACTTGCCTACTGGAACCCAAACCCCTTTTCCCCTAGCATCCCCCCCTGAAAAATTTTGTGCCTTGTGAGGCTATAAAAGTAAAACCCAAGTTTTTTGGGAATAGAAAGTCCTCCTCTATCCTTTTCTCTTTGAAAATTAATTTAAACCCAATCCTGACATCCCCCTTTTTCCAAATTTAGTCTCTGAAGGGGTCGGTGTATTTTTTTAAAAAGATTTTTTAAAAGGGACCCAGATGGGGGATTTGATTTTGAAAAAATTTTAGGAATCTGGGGCCCTTTAGAAATTAATTTTTTAATTAGAGTTTTAAAACCCTATAACGAAAAAGGGCCAGCTTAAAACCATAAATTTATCTTTTGGCCCTTTCCTGCTAATTTAGAGGCAAGCACATTGGGGGGCCCATTAATCTTGGGGGCGGGAATTTGATTATTATTTCCTAAATATTTGAATGTTTTTACTACCTGTAGCTGAGAACCCTGACCTTTTTATTTTCCTTCGGGGAGGAAAAAAGGGGGCAATAAGGGTAAAATTGTCGAAATTTAAAATTTTTAAAAAACCCGCCCAAACTCCAAAACCCCTTCTAAGTAGGACATGTTTTGGGCCCTCCCCTGTTTTTTTTTTAAGAAGAGGGGGGCCCGTTGGATGGCTTTTCTAATTTTCCGGGGGTTTTTATAAACCCCTTTTCCCCACGTTATCCCCCAAGTATCGGGCCTTTCCTTTCCCCTATGGCACCCCTTCTGGGATTAAAGGGTTAAAATCCCCTTTTCCCTTATCGCATCCGGGGACACCCGGGACTTTTTTTAAGGGACTCTCCCCAATTTCGCGTCTGAAAATCACGATTTTGGGTTTTAGGTACGCGGGACACTTATGCCTGTGGGGCCCTTTAAATACCTTTTTATGGCCCTCGGGAAAAAGTGGCGGGGGCCCCTTGAAACCCAAAACCGGCATTCTTACTTTTTGGGGAAAGAAAGACCCTTCCCATTTGGGAAAAATGCCTTTTTTTTCCCGGGGGTTTCCCTTGGCTGGGGGAAAATTTTCCCAAAATCCCCCCTTGGAAAGGTTTAGGGTGGTTTAAAAATTATCGGGGGGGGGCCCTAGCCTCTAAATTAAGCTCTTTCCCCCGGGGGTTTTTGGGGTATGCATCCCACCTTTGACATTTTCATTGAGTTGTGGGAAATCTTTTAAACAAAACCCGCCACTCCCCGTTGGGTTTGGGGACTTTTTACGTTTGGGGCGGACCATCCGCTTTTGACCCCTTTCTATCACCCCTAATC
>JAODAL010080940.1:0-12071 GCA_025379985.1 Phyllomedusa bahiana | reverse complement strand
AGTTGCTTGTCTTCAATTACATTTGAGGCTTTTTGTACATTATCTTGAGAAGAGGATTCCCTCTGGGATGACAGCCATGCAGACCAATTTAATGCAGTGTGTGGCATAGGGTCTAAGCACTGGCAGGCTGACCTCCACCCTGTAATCTCTGCAGCAATGCGGGGCAGCAGTAATATGTCTATTTTGAAAAGACAATCTTTGGATATGACGCTGAGCATGAGCACTCAACTTCTTTGGTCGATCAGGTTGAGGCCTGTTCTATGTGGAACCTGTCTCATTAAATGCTGCATGGTCCTGGCCACTGTGCTGCATCTCAGTTTCAGGTTTGTGACAATTTTCTTATATCCTAGATTAAAAGGTGCCAAGCTGGACTTCCAGTGACCAGTGTGGGAGAGTGTGAGAGTGATAACACCAAATTTAACACACCTGAGACCTTGTAACACTAACGTGTTTACATGACACTATGGAGGGAAAATTACAAATTGGGCACAATTTGTCCAATTTCACTTAGTTTTTGTTTATATTTTGCTTGCATCTGCACTTTATGCTGTGCCTGAGAATAAAGATGGCTGAGGCCAGTTCAAAATATTGGTGGTCGGAGTGACCTGTGTGCCATAACCACCTTACAAAAGGACAACGATCCAAGATCTAAGCTCGACCCCCAGGACCATCCAAGATGGCATCCAAGCTCTAAGTGAGTGTTACAATATTTTGTCACATAATCTCCAAAAAATTGGGAACCCTCGCAAGGAGAACAGAGAGTGACTTTCGAACACTAAATTGACTATGTTGCCATAGGCAAACTTACACTCAATCAGTTCTCTATCTGTTAAACACTAAAATGTACTTTATTATATAAACTCTTAACCTCTATACACACTATTTAAAAACCTGATCTCTCACCTCATCATTTAACCCTTTTTGCTTCTGAAAGAGGGAAAACTCCCTTTCTATTAAGTTGGTGGAGCACCCCCTTTATTAACAGGAGAGCCTTATATCTATAGCAAATTAACTAACTCCAGTAAGGGATCCCAAGCCTACCACCTGGGCAGCCCGTCCCCAATCTCATGGACACAGAACAAAAAGGCCCCCTTGTGACACCCCTGCAGCAGGGACACTTGTAGACAGAGGTGAGAAATCACAATTTAAAAAGTCATATCTGACCTCGCCGACATGTTTTTTGCCAGCTAAACCCGGCTTCATCAAGGCTTAGAGGTCCGATCAATTAAATATAGTTACAATATCTAGTTCTGTTTTTTTTTAGCTTTTGGTTGAAATTCCAGGATGAACATAACATTTCTTAATTTTTTTTTTTAAATGAACTAAACTAAATGAGACCATCTTTTAACTTAAGAATGCACATGTCCAACTGTTGAATGTTTCAGTACTTTTTGCACAACTTGCTGATCTCTAACAGGAGGTTAAAGCAAAATATACAACAGGTGTTTGATCTCTGAATCACCCAATAAATTTTGGGGGTTCAATTTGAATTGCTGTCACATTTTGACATCATAAAAACAACACCTTACAATTGATTAACAGTACCCGCCACTGCGAGTGTTCAAGCAGGATGTTCTCAGATGGAAGTGGCTACTGAGCTTAGAGTGTCACAGAGTGTCATCAGAAGGTTGTAACAGAGAGAATGGAAGAGTCATAGAAAGGCAGTGGACATCCTTTGGCTACATCACACACTGATGCCTGATTCATTGTAAATAATACCCTGCGGAACCGGATGATGAATGCCACACAACTCCAGGCACATTTAAGGGAGGTGAGAGGCAACCAAGGGCCACATGTATAAAAACTTCTAGGTCTATATATCACTTTGTTGTCCATAGGAACCAATCATTCATTTCATATAGTGCTCTGGAAAAATGAGAGGGGCACTCTGATTGGATGCTACGGGAAACAAAGTGAATTTTAGACCTAGACAGTTTTCATACATGTGGCCCCAAGTGTCCATTGAAATTATACGATTTTTCCATCATATTTTTTATATATAAAACAGATATGATGGAAAAATTGTATGTTTAGAAGATATATATTAAAAATATGATAGAAAAACTGTATAATTTCAATGGAATTACAAGTTTTTTTTAACAAATTCTTAAAGCAAAAGGAATGTATTGAGTTGGCTTTTAATTAGTATTTAGAACAAGTACAGTACAATTTTACATTTGCTTTAATATAATCTGCATGCAACACTGCACATCAGAAAGCCCCATTCCATTATACACACCATACGCATACAGTAGTATGCTCCTAATGATATAGGTTCAACATTTCTGAAATAAATTGCCTTGGCATTATGCAAACTGAAAGGGTCTAGGCTTCTAGTGACCTCCTGTTATTTCGCTAAAATGTTATTTTTATAACTAAAAGGGTAAAGAATAGGACAGGGCAGCTCCTCACTTATCAGATCAATAGAAGGTTTGTGTTTGTTGATGGCCGGATAACCGAGGACAGGCCTGGAATGTTACTTTCCATCTCTATGGCCATCCCAAGGGGGGATTTATGAAAGAGCATAAATAGATTAGATGGTGAATGCTCATGATAGCACTTTGTTAATTAAATGAGCTGTTGCATAATTATCAAATGACTTAATTTGACTCATTTGTCAGTGTAATGTTCAAATCTCTTCACTCTTGCTTGTACCTCACCCTGTTTTGGTCTCTTTTGGTTCATTTAAATGTGACTATTCAAATCAATTAAAATGTAAAACGTACTCAGATTAGACACTGAAGCACATACACCATTTTCTGCAACTTATTTTTCAGTATCGCTGTGTTGACTGTGTTCAGATGTAGCAAACACTAACTTTATGTGTAACAAAGTATAATAACTTAACTACAATATACTACAATGCTGTAAATCGAGCAATCACTGTGCCCCAGTTATGATCATGATTGCTTTATCTGTGATTTTCATTAAAAAGCCTTTCAATTCAAACCGCATCTTTAACCACTGCATGATTGTTGTAATGTTACCTGGCAAAACATTGCTGTATTGCTATGTATTGTGTCTTTTATAGGCAGTCAATCAAACTCTGTGCAGGACCTAACAGGCTTCTCTACATGGCAGTTCCTGAGCACACTGTTTGGCCTTCAACTGCTATGACGTCATGGGCACCCTGAGATCGTGTTTGCAGGGTCCCCACTCTGCCAATAACCTAGATGCCATGGTCGCCATTGGATGTTAAATGGCTGGAATTGGACATAGCTCCTGTTTAGTGTTGAGCGATTACGTTGGCTATCGACATCGGGCGATAGTTGATAGTCGGCCACCATCGATAGGTTTATATCGATAGTGAGCATCGATTATGAAGCTATGACGCATAACCCCTTACCGACATTTGTCGTACGCAGTACGTCAAAATGGTCGGGTAGGGGTTTTTCCGCAAAGTTACCCTATGTGTACGTCAATGCGATCTTGCGCGCTCACAAGCGGAGCGCGTCAGATCGCGGCATGAAACCAGCGGTAAATAATTACCGCTGGCATCATGCCGCATCGCCCCACTGGCTGGAGTGCGCTCCGGCCGCGGGGATTAATCCCCCATGTCGCGACATCGTGGTCCGCGACATTGCGGCTGCGGTGCGGCAGGAGTGAGCTCTTGCTGCCCGGCTGAATCACGTCGCAGAACGGCGCTGAGCGCCGGTACGAATCTCCTACCAGACAGCCCGGACCTGAATGACAGCATCCGGGTTGTCCTGGTGACGTCACGATGCCCACAATGATTGTGGACAGCGTGAACAGACAGTTGCCTTGGAGACTCTCCAGCATCGCTAACTGTATGCTGATCTCCTATTGCATGAATGATCTAGACATCGTTCATAGCAATTCCCCCTGGGGGAAGTGGTAAAAAGTATGAAAAAGTTTAAAAAAAGTGTAAAAAAGTAAAACACAAACACAAAAATAAAATAAAAACACGTACAACGCCCTTTTCCTCTTTACAAACGCCAATCTGCCCTATAAAAGATCAAAAATAAAAATAAAGTACACATATTTGGTATCAGCCGCGTGCTTACGACCCCACCTATAAATATGGTCATGTAATTAACCTGTACGGTGAACTCCGAAAAAAAACCCCCAAAAAACAGTCAACAGAATAGCCGATTTTTTTTGTTCATCCCCCCGCAAGCACATTAAAATGGAGAAAAAGTAATCAAAACTCATATCAACATCAAAGGGATTGCCAATTAAAACGACAGATCATCCCGCAAAAAAAAGTCCATACACGCTCTGTATACGTAAAAATTAAAAAGTTTCTGGCTATTAGAAGATTAGCGATGCATAAATATTTGTTTTAACACAATAAAAACAACTTTTTTTTTTTTCAAAAAAATTGTGCTTTAAAAAAAAAACTCACATAAATTGGGTATCACCGTAATCGTCGTCAACCCCCAGAGTAAAACTAACTGTCAACTTGGATACTGCACGGTGAACAGTCTATAAAAATAAAAATAAAAAACACTGCTAGTATTGGCAGAATTTGTTCTTCACCCTACATCCAAAAAACCAGATTTAAAAGTCGATCATAGAAGTCTTGTCCCGCCCAAAAATATTACGCAAAAAAAACGTCAACTCATCCCCCAAAAAAAAAAGTCCCTATACAGCACCAAAAACAGAAAAAATAAAAAAAGTTATGGCTCTCAGAACTGCGGTGATGCAAAAACGTGCTTCCTTTTCAAAGAAAAAGTGTTATTTATGTGTAAAAGTGCAGTAAAACAATAAAAAAATATACAATTGTGGTATCGCTGAAACCGTGATCACCTTCTTGAGTAATACTAGCAAGTCATAGTTATACCGCACAGTGGACCGCTGTAAAAAAAATAAAAATAAAGAACACGTACCAGGATTGCTGTTTTTTATTACAAAATGCTTCACAAAAACCTTAATAAAAAGTTGATCAAAGCATCATATGCCCCCCGGAATGGGTAGTCAATAAAAACAACAACTCATCTCGTAAAAAACAAGCCCACAAGCACTCCATATGCAAAAATTAAGGAAGCCTAGGCTGTCAGAATACGATCAACTTAAAAAACGCAACATTTATAAAACACGCTTCTATTGTGTAAAAGTAATAAAACATAAAAAACTATATAAAATTTATATCATTGTAAGTAGTACCGAACCCCCATAGTAAAGTTATGCCCGTCATTTATCCCTATGTGAGCAAATACTGTAAAAAATGAAGCCCAAAAACAATGGCGGAACTGCGTTTCCCCCCTCCATTTCCATGCCCAAAGCTAAAAAAAACTACGGAACACCTGTGCGCCAAAATGCAAAATACACCCTTAGGTGAGATCCCTGAGGGGCGTTGAATCCAAAATGGAGCAACTTCTGAAGGTTTCACATAGTTTTTAGTACTTTGTGGGGGCTTTGGAGAAGCGACATGTGCCCCACCAATAACTGTGCTCCAAAATCAAATAGCACTCCACTCCCTTGTAACCCCCTGCCATGCCCCAAACAGCAGATAACACCCCCAAGAAGGGTCAATTGCCGGAACTTGTAAGAAAATGCGTAACACAATTTGGGGCCTTTTTTTCAAGATTCCTTGTAAAAATTAAACATTTTCAGCTAAAATTTGCAGATTATTGGAAAAAATATATTTTTTTTTTATTTTCAAGCCGAACGCTAAAAAAATTTTGAAACGCCTGTGGGTAGATATACTCACTACACACCTGGATATATTCCGTAAGGGGTGTATTTTTCCAATATGGTTTTTTTTAGGGTATTTATTTAAGTTTTTGGGAACCTTAGGGGTGTCCGCAAACCGAAATGCCCCTAAATATATATCGTAATGAAAAATGAGAACCCCAGAGTCCAGTAGGTGCTCCTTCTATTCGGGGCTTGTGGTTGAGCCAAATAATGCACAAGGGCCACATATGGGATATCTCTGAAAACGGCAGAATATTGGGACTCAATATTAATTTGCATTTCCCTGATCACAATTTACCGTAATTCTTGTCAATAAGTATAACCATTGAAAATCTGCAAAAAAAGTGAAATTTGAAATTTCACTCCACTTTTCTTTAATTCCTGAGACACACCTAATGGGGTAATAAACTTCAAAATGCGTTTTGAATACTTTAAGGGGTGTAGTTTCTTAGATGAGGATCACTTATGGGGGTAATCTAACATACAGGTCAATCGAAAGTCTCACGTTTTTTTTTTTTTTTTTATTTTTATTTTTTTTTTTTTTTTTTTTTTTTTTTTTTTTTATTTTTTTTTTTTTTTTTTTTTTTTTTTATATTTTTTTTTTACGAAACTGGACTGGTCCCAAAAAAATGTAGATTGCAAATTTTCTTGAAAATTTGAAAAATACTACTAAATATATAAGCCCCCTAATGTCGTAAAAAAAAATACATTTTAAAAAATTATGCCAAACTACAGCAGACATATGGTAGATGCTAGGTTATAAACTCTTTGAGTGGAATAACTAACTGTCTTACATGCAGAAATTTTGAAGTTTGAAATTGGTAAATTTTTCAAATTTTCACGATAATTTGATATTTTTCACAAATAAAACAATCATTTTTTTGACTCAAAATTTCTTACTATCTTAAGCACAATGTGTCACGAGAAAACAAACTCTGAATCACATGGATAGGTTAAAGTGTCAAAAAGTTATTCTCACATAAAGTGACACATGACAGATTTCAAAAATAGGGCTCTGTCAGAGAGGCCAAAACTGGCTCCGGCGGTAAGGGGTTAAAGTCTATGGGAGAGCAACAACACCTTCATTCTTACACCCAAACAGGGCTGGAGAAGCTGGAATTAACATCCACAACAGTCAAATGGATACCTGCTACATCTTAGGCACAACACTTAGGTTATAAAAGCCCAAAAAAAAAACTCACAGACCATTCACTACCCCCTTTTTCTTGCACACAGCATGAGCCTTTAAACGCATGACCACAAAAAAAGTGCAGAAGGCAGTATGATTAAACCCATCATTTACTTGAATGGCTGACTACCCCCTGTCCGGGCCACGCATGGCCCCAAACCCCTGCATAAACCCACAGATTAAAAAGTGCTGGGAAAAGGGTCTTTCAACCCACCATTTTATTTTAAATTTTGGACATTGATATACCTGTCTGGACCGCATTTGGGACCATTAAACCTGTCTGACCCCCAAATTAAAAAAGTCCCGGGAAAAGGAGTCTTTTGAACCCCATTTTTGTTTCCTGGACATGACTACCCCTGTCCCGGGGGGGGCCCCAAACGATGACCCAAAACCTGTTTGACCCCAGATCACAAAGTGGACTATTTTTATTTTTTCGTGCAAAAGGGTAATAAAAGGTATTTTTTGGACCTATCATTACCGTGGTGACTATAAATTGCGGGGATTCAAATTTAAATACAAAGAGCTCTTGAACAAAACTTGACTGACCCCAAAAGGAAAAAAAAACACCCGTCTGAATGTTACGGGATAATAAAAGGTTTTTTTTGGCACCCTTTAATTACTGTGGTGACTATAAAAATTTCGAATTTAAATTTAACTACAAAGAGGCCCTGAACAAAGCTTGACTGACCAAAAGTGAAAAAAAAAAGTTTGAATGTATTCGGATTTAAAAGGTTTTTTTTGGCCCCCTTTCAAATTCACCTGTTGGGGACCACAAAATTGCTGTATTCATTAAAGTGCAAGGGGCCTCAAGAACAAAATGTAGTGCGCCCAAAAAGAAAAAACAGTATCGAAATGTATTCGGATATTAAAAGGGTTTTTTTTGGGCCTTTCAATTCACCTGTGGGGAGTGGGGATACAAAAATTTCTGTATTCAATTTTAAGGTAAAAGGGGCCTCAATGAACAAAGTGTACTGCGCCAAAGTGAAAAAACAAGTATTGAATTTTATTCGGATAAAAAAAAAGGTATTTTTGGATTAAAAAAGTGTGACTACAAAATTGCGGGATTTTTTAATTTAATAAAGGTGGTTATCAACAAAGTTTGGGAATGGGAAAAATTTGAAAAAGAACACTATTAAAAGTTATGTAAAAAAAAGGGGATTTTTTGCACTAAAAAGAGACCTGCAGTTACTGAAAAGATGTGTTCCTAATAAAAGTTCAGGCTGCCCAATACCCAGGAAAATTTGTTCATAGAAAAATTTTTAATTTTTAAAGCTATTGCAATGAAAATTTTCTACACTAAGTCGGGGGTAAACTATATCCAGAAATCTTTATAGAGCTTGTCTGTGTTGCCGCGGGCCCCCCCCTCGCTCCCCCCCCGTGACTTTAAGCGGTAGATGCTCCTTTAAAAAATTTTCTACCTAACTACATAAAATCTTAAATCCTTTATTACTAAATTGTAAGGATTCCAGCTAACGCAGGCTTTCTTGTGAAAAATAGAAAAAATTTGCTGAGCTGTTTGGAACAGGCAGAGCGCACGTCTATGCTTGAGGTGACAGGAAGGGCTGTTTTTATGTAAAAAGAGGGGCTTGTTTTTTACAGCCAATCGAACCATAAATCCAGTCATGGCGCACACAAATCTCACCTGCTCTTTCTGTAAGTGATTTGCTGGCCCCAAATGACAGGAAGCGCCGAAAAATGGCGCGATTTTAAAGATGATGCACGATTTTAACCTAAATTATCGCATGATCAAAAAAATTTCGATCAACTAAATCTTGCCAATTTAAAACTTTGCCCGATAATAATCGCTCAAACTCCCGGGGTACATGCGGGTTCTTTGCAGGCAGAGACTGCTGCCTGTAATTGGCTGCAGCATTACCTGATTAATGAACAAATTCATCGGTGGGGAGGAACACCAGCGCTGGAACAGAGTTGGCTTTACAGGTGAGCTAAGGTTTATTCTTTATTTTAACTCTCTTCCTTTAAAATAATGGACATCCCCCTTAAAAAGCTATACTGAAAAATGTTGCTATCCATGTAACAGCTCATTGCTTTATGTTAAAACAAGTTTTTTGCAAGTATTTTCAATCATTTTTAAAATGGTAATTAAAGGTATTTTTTTCTTGCCAGTAATTACGAATAACCTATAAAAAAATTATCTATTTATTTACGTATGACACGGAACTCATTTGTCAAGATAGGGGGAAAAGATTGGTATTTTTTTTTAGAAATGTTTTAAATTGTTACTAGTGTTTTCAGAAAAAATGAGCAGAAATATGGTCCAGGTGACATTCATTAATATGTATTCTTGGGTTTAAAAAAAAGTGAGTAGAAGGCTCTCTGAATCAGTAATCCAGAGAAGGGGGAAGGTGGTTCAAACTGCGGCCCCCCCGCTTTTGGGGGGAAAAACAACTCCCATCTGCCCTTTTTATGTTAATAAATGCATGGGGGAGTTGTGTTTTCCAAAAGGGGAAAGGGCCGCGTTGAGCCCACTCCCCAAACCCCGTAAAAACCTTTGTTGAAGACATATATATGGGATTACTAAACCAACTAATTTAGTGGCTTTTTTTTTTATTTAACCAAAAAAGGTTCTAAAATGTTTTGATGTCCCCCCTTCATCGATATTTTCTATGTCTGAGTTGGGGGTTTTTTTTGGTTTTTTAAAATTTCTTTGTATGCAAAAAAATGTACACATCAGCATTGCTATAATTCTGGTACTTTTCTAACAATGAATAATAGATCAGCTTGATAATCTGGGGGGAAAACCTGGTTTTGTGCGGGTTCTCAGTTGCGAAGCATTAAGAAAAATATCAAGCTTCTGATTACTCAATTGCCCAAATCCAGGTTTACAGATAGAAAATCAAACAAGTGCATGGAAATGTGCCCGATCAGGGCTTTCTCTGCCAAAATCCAGTAGAATCGAGCAGCAATGAGTAGGGAGTGGTCTAAAGCATTTGGCTTTTTTAAGATTTTTCAATGCCCGGGTAACAGAATGTGCTTTTTAAATAAAGAACCACCCCATAGAAACATTGACAAGTTTAAAAGGAATATGTCAGTGTTTCCCACCCCTAAGACTTTTGGACCACTAGCGAGGTCTTGTGGAAAAGTATGATACATGTTTAGCAGTCTTATTTTATGGGGACATATTCTTCTGACAGATCATCCTAAAGGACAACCTTTCTGAATACACTTTCTTTCTGTAGGGCAGTTGATCATTTTGGTGTTTTTTTAATGCAAAAAAAATAAAAATTGATGCTTCATATTTAAAGGGGTTTCTGGTTTAATTAAACTAAAGCTGAAAGAGGTTGTCCCATCTCACACATTGATGGCTTATTGAAAGGATATGCCATCAATGTGATAAAGGGCCAAAATTGCCACCCGGGCGGGACAAGAAATTTTTTGGTTTCCATAGGCACATAAGGGGAAAAGGCACCCCTTCCCCCCCTGTAGTTGAAAATTTCAAAAAATTTTCCTAACAAAGGTTATAACAGATTAATATTGATATCTAAAACTTAAAGTGCCCTTTAGACCTGGTTCACATCTATGTTGTGTTTCCCCCTTTTCTATTCCACTTAGGAAAGAGAAAAACAGAAAAGAATAGTCACCCGATGATTTCAATTACCAGAGGTTTTTAGGCTTTCAGTTTGGCTGTGTTACGTCAGATTTAATTATTTTTTACATAAAAAAATTAAATAGCATGCTGCGCTTTCCATTCCGTTCTTGTTGTTTTGCCATCGCTCATACTATTGTATTGTATGGGAAGATGATGAAAAACTGAAAGCACCAGCGTATTATAAATGTTGTATAATACACTGACGCCAGAAGATGAGCGGAGTAAACAAGACCTGTGTAGACTACGGGTCGTTTTTTCTATTAAAGTCTATGGGCTGGATGAACAATCGTATTTTCGGCGGTTTTAGAATCTTAAAATTGCTGAAAATAGAATCGTATTTAATTGCAGTGGAGACAAAGTCTAAGTGTCCAAGGTTCCATTCGGAAACTCCGATGCAGAAGTGAAAACAGAAGCTCTGGATGTGTTTCACAACGAACACCCATGGCACCTGAAAGACCTTATTAACTACAATGAGTCTGTTTCCACGGCGGTGCCTGTCATTGAGGCAGGGGCACATGATGGCTGCTGTCAATCAGCAACTGCAGCAGTGACGTTGCCGTCTGGACTTTTCAAGATCCCGGTCCTGTCTCACTCAGCACTGCCAGCAGCAGGGGGGCGGCGGAAGCTTCAGTGGGTGAGGGCCCTTCTTTGAGGAGGGAGAGAGAGAGGAGAGGGGAGAGAGGAGAGAGAGGGAGAGGAGGGGGGGAAGGGAGAAGAGGAGAGAGAGGAATCATCTCTCTTTGAGAAGAGCACCAGTTAAGGCGTGTAGAGTTAGATTGCCTTTTAGCCCTCTACTAAGCATCTGCATATCACAAGGCATTATGGGAAAGGAGCTGGGGAGCTCACTGCGCAGTGTATTGGATGTAATAAAGCCTCAATTTACTTCTGATTCACTGAATCTTTGAGAAGCAAAAAAGAATATTAGCCAAGCCAATATCACTCATCTATATACAGCCGGTTCGAGGTTTTGCCCCCATCAGTGTAGAGCAGAGCGATATTGGCTTGACTGGGTGGGAGGTAATGAGTGGCTGAGAAAGGGGAACATCTCTCCTTGATGAGAGCACCAGTTAAGGCGTGTAGAGTTAGATTGCCTTTTAGCCCTCTACTAAGCATCTGCATATCACAAGGCATTATGGGAAATCAGCTGGGAAGCTCACTGCACCCTCTATTGGATGTAACAAGAGAGAGAGTGAGGCTCCGCAGAAGACGGCTCCCGCTACATAGAAGGAGTGTGTGTGTGGGCGGCGACGACCAGCAGTGAATGGAAAAGGTCAGCCAGCTGCTGCTTAGCTACATTACATATGTGAGTTACTACAGCAGTCATGATGAATGACTGTATGAACATAACGGAACCCCCTATTGTCAGGCAGAGGTGGCGCCCTAGGCGATCACCCACCTCTGCCTAACCATTGTCCTGGACCTGCCAGCAACTATCTGCAGAATGAGCAGCGAAAGTCTCAGGTGGAAATAGTGAGTTGGTCGTAACTCTCCCATTCATTTCAGTAGGAGTTTTGAGCACAGATGAACACTGTGCTTGCCTGTACTCGGAACATCCTTTAAAATCAATGGAAGAGTATTTGGCAATGTTTAGTACAGGAAGAATAAGGGTTAAAT
>JAODAL010080939.1:0-12071 GCA_025379985.1 Phyllomedusa bahiana | reverse complement strand
TGACTAAAACAGAAACTCAGCACCAATGCCCCTTATTGGCCCCAACCGGAAGTTTAATGGCCCGCCCCTTTTACCGTTCGGGTTTTCCCTCCCCCGGAAAATTTGAAGAAAATTTCCCGGCTTTAAATTAAAAAATGTTTGGTGCGAAATGGAAACTTCCCACGAAACTTCGAAACCAAAGGCCAAAAAGTTGCCCTCACCAAAAATTGGATGCCAAATGAGATGTTCAAACCGAAGCATGGCAAAACCCCGCGCAAAAGCCAATAAACCCCAACTACAGGATCCGTAATAAAATTTATCGGGGACCCCTCCCGTTTTAATTAAAGTTTTCTAATAAAAAACACACAAAACAAAAAAAGTGCTGATTTGAATGAAAAAGGAATGGAAAAAAGAAAATGGAAAAAATTTCTAAGTGAAAAAAAGTAAAAAAACGGAAAAGAGGGAAAATTGCGGGTGAGCAAGAGTTTTTATTAATCATAAATTTAACTTTAGAGTTTTTGGAAAATTTCATATTTTTTTTAAATAACATTGTAATATTAAAATACCCAAATAGTTTCCACAAAAAATGTAAATATATTATTATAAAGTGTATACATCATGTTAAACAAGCCTAGATGCAAACCCCAATTTTAAAAAAAGGGGATCCTATTTTAAAACCCTGTGTAAAAAAGTCCCTAGTTTTAAAGTAAAAAAACCATACCCAAAAATTTATCCCAAAATGTAAATTTGGGTAAAAAATAAAAATAAACAATGAAAAATATAAAAAAAATAGTGAAGCAATTAAAAATTTAATATTGGTGAATAAAAAAAAAATTTTAAAATTATGTACAAAAATTTAAAAGGTACAATAATGAAAATTTTATACTTTTTAGTCCAAAAATTTAAAAAGGAAAGGTTTCGAGGGCTGTCCAACCGCTTCATATAAAATTGTGTATATTGGAAAAAAACCCCGGTACGGGGAACAACTGGCCGGGGTGATGTAACTAAAAAAAAAGATACAAAAATTAATATTTTACACAGAATCAATATTAAAATACATTTAAAAACCAAACCAAGCAGTATATTGGAAAGAAAAAGACAAAGAATTAAATTTAGGAATGGAGCAAATTTAAAGTTGTTCATTTAAACCCCTAGGTTTTAAACAGTGTTTAAAGTAAAAAATCCCCCCAACCTCCTTTGGGCGGGTTTTTTTTCCAAAATTTTCCACCTTGCATAAAATAAAAACTTTTTCCCCCTGAACGTAATCCATTTACTCAAAATGGGTTTTTCTTTAAAATGTTGGAATCGATGTAGTGAATAAATTTCAAAAAGGGGGTTTTCTGCACCCTTTTTTCAAATCCTAAGGGGTTTTTAAACGAAGGGGTTTAAAATTCCTAGTAGTCATACCAACGTACAGGGCCCACATGGGCAATGCATAGTAAATTACCCCTTGTTGGGCACAAGAATGGTATGGGGTTTTTTAAAGTTCCTTCATAAAAGGTTCCCCAAAATAGTCCGTTGAAACCAAGTTGTTGCATGCTTTGATTTGCCACATGGGGGGCACCCCCTTTTTTTTGCCTTGGACCCAAATGCATTTTCAGGGCGAACCCCCGGGGTAATAATTTTCTGAAACAAATCCTTCAAGTTTGAGATTTTCTTATGGATTGTCAATAATCTTCAAAATATCCAAATATTTACTAAGATTTTGTACATTAAGGGTGTTGGGAAGGGGAAAGGGGTAAAAATCTGCCCTTTTCATAAAACCATTTGTTTTTGGATTTCCTGAATAGGTCTTACGTTTTGTTTTTTTGGTTTTAATTTTGCATCTTCAATAAATTTTTTTTTGAAAAACCCCTTTCTTGAATCTTTGTTTTTATTAAATTTGCCCGATTCGAAAAAAAAATCCAGAGAAAAAATTCTTCTTATTCTTAGGAACTAAAACAACAGGTTATGTTGATCAATTGTTTGTGGTGGGGCCCTGAAGGCATTTAGCGCGTGTTGGTACTGTAGGTTTTCTTATAAATCTGACGAAAAAAACCGTTTTTGTCTACATCAAAAAAAATACCAAGAAAAACCCTGTTGTCTCTGCCTTCTTTTGTTTGTAAATTTCAAATTGAGGGATTCTGGTTGATGGTATTCATGAATTCTTAATTCACTGATGTGCCCCGCCAAATGAAAAGTAATTCATCAAAAATACCTTCCCCAAAACTGGCCTTCTTTACAAGGGAACGGGCAATACAAAATTTAAAAGTTCCCCAAAAACCCCAAAAGTTTCACTTTTTGAGGTGCACAGGGGGGGCCCCCATTGTTGGGGCCCTTTTAATTGGGGTAAAATTTCCCCCGAAATAGAAAGAAATTTGGTCAGGACAATTAAGCAATGTGATGATAAAATCACACAATTCCTTATCTAGATCTGACATGAACAGAAAGGCACTCACCGCCATGATGCCATTTTGGTGTCTAATAGATGTGTAGAGTCACTCTACATCACATGTCACCAAGGTCATATCCGGTTCCAATTGCATGTTATCCATTTTGTGAAGTATGTCATTGGTGTCTTTTAGGTACGAAGGTAGCGTTTCCATGATTGGCTTAAGAAAGTGGTCAATTAATTTACATGCTTGTTCGCATAGGCTTCCCTGCCCCAACACAATGGGGCGACCTGGAGGACAAATGGGATTTTTGTGTATTTTGGGTACTAGATAGAGGCATGCAGTTTTCGGATATTCATGTACAAGATATTTACCTTGTTTTTCAGATAGTAAATTCTCATCCACTGGGCCCTTTTCCCAAAAATAATCTTCAATTCATCCAAATATTTCTGTGAGGGATTAAACGTCAACGTTTGAAAATGCTGGATCCCATGTTGTCTCAAGGCTCTTGTTCGTACATCCGTTTAGGCCATATTACGACATTGCCTCCCTTATCTGAGGGTTTAAACAGAACATCCTTCATTGATCCCAATTCTTTAATTGCTTGTCTCTGTGAATTGCGATGTAAATTAGTTCTATCCAAATTCCTAAATTCCTTAGATACTAATTTAACAAATAGTTCAATATTCAAATACATGCTTAAGGGAGGAAATTTTTTGGATTTGGGGACCAGTGATGTAGGATATGGAAAGTTCCTCATTTGTGTCTTCATTGGCAAGTGATTCCAAAATGGATAATGCTTCTTGTTCCTGTTTAGTTGGAAATGGTGTAACAGGTTTTTTGGCATGAAAAATCTTCTTAAACGTCAATTTTCGGGCAAAAAGATGCAAATCTTTTATAGCTGTAAATGAATCAAAGTTGCATAAAGGTGAAAATGTAAGTCCAAGACTTAGAACTTCAATCTGACTGGATGTTAAATTGTATTCAGATAGGTTAATTACCTTGCGAGTTTGATTTCCCGTTCTTTATCAACATCATTATCCATCCGTCTTTTACTGGGAGATCTCTTTGAGAAATCAAGTTTCCTCTTTGATTTTTGTTGGTCATATCAAAACATTTGTGAGAACTGGATTCAGCAGTGGATGTATGTGAGGACATCGATATAGATCTTTGGCGGGAAGTGCGTCTTTCCATACGCCACTTGTACACCCGATTAGTTTGAAAATCAGTACGATCTCTTTGTAGCTTTTTAATTTTAGTGGCTTTAATTGTTTTCTCCCATTTTTTTATGTTCCTCCATTTCGTTTTTGAAAAAACCCCCATGTTGCGGGGGGTATTTAAGAAGATAATTGAGAATCTATCTCATCAATGTAATTCTATAATTATCTCCATGAATGTTCTTGAACATTTATTACAAGCCTCTTCCCACTTTGTGCTGAACCTGTCATGTTCTTTTCCATAGGATGGAAAGACCTGTACCCTTAAACCAAGTGGTATGAGACTCTTTGTTAAATAATTTTCTAGGGAGCTCCTATTCCACCAGATCTTCATTCTTTTAAAGTTTTAAAACATTTTTTAAGGATTTTTTTTAAATTTCCCTTTTCCCATCTCTGAAAATTTGGGGATTTTCAGTAGACCCTCTTTTATAAATTAAAATTTTGCGCATCCGTTTTTAAGCCCCCGGGAAATGCTTCACTTGCTCGCAGGCCCAATCTTTTTCAGATCAATATAAAATCAGACTTAAAAAAAACCCCCCTAGGGAAAAAAACCAGGGGGCTATATCAAAAACAATTTTTAAAGGTAAAAGACCAAAACTAATTATACCCCTTTTGTATAACCTTTTCAAAATGGTCGGGCCAAAAAGGAAATTTAAAAAATAGAAAATTTTAAATTAAATGTTTAAAAAAATACATAAAAAAGGGGGTTTTAAAAAAAAAAAATTTTTTTAAACCATTTTGGAAACTCCCAACAGAGGCTTTAGCCTCATTTTCACCTTTCAAAAATTTTATTGTTGTCCTAAAATAATGGGGGGTTTAACAACGGACATTTTTTGGAAACCTTTTCAAAGGAGGGGAATTTTTAAAAATTCAAACATACCATTTTCAGTGAACAAAAGGTTTTAATTTAATGTGCTATTACCCCCCATGTGGACTCATTGTACTTTGGTATGATTTTCTAGGAATTTTTCGAGGAGGGCTTTCGTAAACTCCTTTTAAGGTATTGGGGGGCTGCGGGAAACCCTCTGTTGTTATTGATTCACTACACCCGATTCCTAGACATTTTAAAGAAAAAAAAATTATTATTATTATTTACAATTAAAAAAATTTTTTTAAAGCCCCATTGATTCCAGGCGCTGTACCATTTGGGGGGGGGTTCACAAAAACTTGATAATGAAAAAAGGGTGAGTAAAATTTTAATGCCCAATGAATGACGTTAAAACTTTTTCAGAGGGAGAGAGGGACCCGGGCCCGCAAAGGGCTTTTAAAATTTCTACAAGGGGGGGGAAAGAGACGGAGGAGAGGGGAAAGCCCTGTTTGTGGGGTTATTTACAGTGGCACCCGGGTTATTTTTGTTTTTTGGCAATCCTGAATAAATGGGTTTTCGGTTGCTTTTGAAACTGGGGGGGAGTGGCAGAGGGTCTGATGTGGGGGGGCCCAGTGCTTCCAGGTGTGGGGGAAGGCGGGGGAAAAATTTTGGAGAGGGTTAAATGTGGGGAGCTGATTTAAGGGAAAGAACAGGGAAGAAGGTTTTGTGGGGGAAGGGGAAAATTGGGGGGAGGGGGATATTGGAGTTTTGGGGCGGATGTAGGGGGGGGGAAAGGGGGGTTTTTTTTGGAGGGGCCGTTTTTTAAGGGGTAGGGTTTGGGAAAATTGAAAGGGAATTTCGCTGACTATTGGTACCCAAGTGAAGGGGATTGACAGGAGGGGAGAGGCTGGGGAAAGGGTGGGCGAGGGAGGAGGTGGAAGACGGGTAAAAGCCCAAAGCAGAGTTGAAAATTGGTTTGAAGGGGGAAGGAGGGGCTAGTGGGAGGGAGGCCACAGAGGGAAAGGTTTGCAGTAGCCCAAAGGCGGGGGGATGCCCAAAGGGGCGGGGCAAATATTTTAGTGGTTTTGGGAAAGTTGAAAAAAGGGAACGGATGCGAGAGTTTATTTTTCAGGTGGAAGCGGGCAGGCAAGGTTTTGGGGGTTTGGATGTGTGGTTTGAAGGACAGAGCGGAGTCGGAGGATTCCCCCAAGGCAGCGGTTTTCCCGGAACAGGTGGAGGTAAGCCATTGACATGATAGGGGGAAAATCGGGTTTGGAGGGGATGGGGGGGGGACGGTGGAAAGTTGATGAATTCTTTTTTTTTCCCATTTAGTTTTAGGAGAGGGGGAGGAGAAAAAGTGGGGAAATGGACAAATAGTTTGGTCTGGGTTGGGAGTTTCACAATTTGTGATGCTACTGGTTTTTCGTTTGGGGGGAATCGTTTCGTGTTTTTTTTGGGGGGGAAAGAGGGGGAAAATTTGGAAAAAACACCCAACCCCAACGTGGGTAAAAAAGGGGAAAATTTTACTTTAAAAACAACTTTTTTATCCTAGGGGTTTAAAATGAACAATTTAAATTTGGCTCCATTTTTTTAAAATTTTAAATTTTCTTTTTTTTTTTTTTTCCCAAATTTTCTCCCTTGGTTTTTGGTTTTTAAGTGTATTTTAAGTTTTGATTTTGTGTTTATTTTTAAAATTTTTTTATCTTTTTTTTCTGTTTAAAACACCCACCGTTGTTCTTTTTCCTGTTTTCCCAAATTTTCCCCAAAAATATATGAATGCGATTGGACAGCAATTTGCCCTTCCTTAAATTTTTGGACCCTACATGTATAAGGGGATTAAAGTTCCTGACATTTTTGTACATAATTTTTTTATTTTTGTATATTAAACCCTATGGATAATTTTTTAAATTTTCCCCTTTCTATTTTATTTATATTTAATTTTGTTTATTTTATTTTTCCACTAAATAAATTCATTTAGGGATAAATTTTTGATATGGTTTTTTTTAAATTATACTATGACTTTTTACCCAGATATTAAAATAGTCATTTTAAATTTTTTTTTTGGGGGAGGGATCTAGGTTTGTTTTATTTCCTTTATAGTTACACTTTATAATATATATTTACATTATGTGATCCCATTTGGGTTTTTTAAAATTTTTACAATTTTGGGGTTTTTTAATTTTGGGAAATTTTTGCCAAAACGTTTGTTTAAATCAAAGATTTAAAAAATTTTTCTTTGCTCCCTTTCATGTCACTCTGTCCGTTTTTTCACCCTTATTATTTTTTCACTTTCCTTTTTGTTCCCTCACTTTCTCATTCAATCAGCACCCTTTTTTTGTATGTGGGGTCCTATTAATTTTTTAATTAAAACTGCAAAATCCCGATATTTATTTTAGGGGCGTCCTGTTTGTTGGGGTTTTTTTTCCGGGCCTGGCGCGTTTTTTTTTCAAGCGGGGGGTTTTAAAATCTCTTCCGGGATCCATTTTTTGGTTTGGGCTTTTCCTTTTTTTCCCTTTTGGGGCGAGTGTTTCTTAGAAGTTGGCCAAAGCGCAATAGCATTTTTTGAAAGCCGGGGCATCTAGTCTATTTGGGGAAGGGAAACTGGGCGGTATGGGCCCGGATTATACTTCCCGGGAGTGCAAATCAAAGGGACATTGGTGTGAGTGCTGTCAGTCCTCTTGTTAATTTTTATTGGGGTTAGTTGATGATCAGGAGGCGGGTACTCTATACGGGCTATTCACTTAAATACCAGGTCTCCCATTTGGGAGTTTACCCCCAGACGAAGCGCACTGCGAAACGCGCGTTGGGGCGCGTGCCTCCATTACCCCATCTGTCTACTGTGAAGTTACTTGTGACGTCCTCTTCCTAAGGTCGGGTATACACTTATAGATACTTAACTTTGTGTATTTACAACAGTATATTATGTGATTGTATTGTAGAATTAGGGGTTACCCACCTTTATATTGGACAACACTATATTTTGATGGTGTATAGTGAGGCTACACATCTGTGTAGTTCCACTGTCATATTTTACCTGCTTTTTATGTATTTTTGAAGCATTTAATAAAGTTATTCTATTTTTAAATTACCTTTTGGCAGACCATTTTTGATAGGTGTATATATGATCAGCGAGACTCCCAAAACACACACGTGTTGTGGCACGTACTGTACGCGTCGCTATTACACCGTGTGAACATATCCTAAGGGTGCTTTCACACAGCGCAGTTTTGGTGCAGTTTTAACTGCGCTCCAATTAAACTGCCTTTATTACCAGCAAGCTTTTATTACTTATCTAAGCTGTTTGGAAACTGAGTAATCAATTAGTGTGTTTATAATCCACAAGACGTCAAACACAGTGATTGATTACTTTCTTGAAACACCATTTTGAACAATTTAGACAACTGAAAGAAGCTTGCTGGTAATAAAGGCTGTGCTGTGTGAAAGCACCCTAACACACCTCTGAGCCCTTCACAAAACTCATACTGAGAATACATTACATACAGATATACTCTATGTACTAATTAGGTGAGTACCTGGGGCTGAATACATATGCATGCCTTACTTTTTAGTTTTCTTAATTTGCAACCCACTGTATATCCAGCTGCTCAGCTCCTCATGCTCTGTAACATATTGTTGGTAGATTAAACATTAATTTATTATTTTATGTTGACAAGTTAATTAAAAGGTTATATGTTGCCATTCTACACAGTGTATGCATAAAATTGTTCTTCCTGTCTTGGATTTATATTTCTAACTTTTATAGGAGCTTTTCATATAATAATCAAAAGTAGCTGTTTAATTTTTATGCCACACAGCATACATATAATAATCTGGATGCATTATGGCACATCATTTTCAAGTCCTTATTATGAATTGGGCAACGTATTAACCAAGACACAATATGACAAATACCAAAGTCTCCTGACTAACAAGCACAAATAACCCTCGCTGTTTGAGGTGACAGGTGACTGACAGATTACATGGAACTGTGGTGAGTCTTAGCTGCAGGATAACAATCACTTGCAAAGAGACAGTGAAAAAGCATATAGGAGCACAAGAGTAATAAATAATGTACGATCTACTCAGTGGGAATTATCATGATGTGCACATCAGTGCACTACAAACAGAATGCTGGACACGCTTTAGAGATCGCTACCATCTACACTATCTCAAAACCAAGTGAAATAATAAAGAATACTCCTGGCTATTTCCTAGGTTCAAGAACCTAATCTTTACTAAAATATCACATTCTGACTGAGTCAGGTGCACCCAAACACCTCTAAGGCTATGTCTATACAGCACAGGATTCAGCATTTAAAACCGCTGAAAATCCGACTGAAACCAGTGCCGGAAAGACCTATATAGAATATCCATGCTGGTGAAAGATAGGACTTATTCTATCTTATTCTGTCCTATTCTATGTTCTATATTCTGCCGGATTCCTGCAGAATTCCAGATTCCTGTATCTTCTGCCGGATGTAGGAGCCTGGCGGCAAATCCAAACACCGACCACAGTTTTTAGCACAAATCCACGGCAAAAACCACGGTGCAGCTAACTAAAAGGGAATGTTAGTAGTATAATGTTGTACCGTGTTAGCCATCGAAAGTAGTAGAAGATTTGAAGAAATCAGGCGATCCCTTTTTTTGAGGCTAACTGAGTTTATTTGATGGTGAGCTTTCGAGAGAACTAGCTCCCTTCTTCAACATGATGATTTTACAAGAAATTTGAAAATTCACGGGCTTTTATACACACAAGACATGGACCTTCAAAGGATCTTAGAATTCTTAAACATAACAAAATGAAATATAAGCAAACAAGTCTTTTACAACAGGTCAAACAATTTTAAACTATCTGGAAATTGTGAGGCATTGACGAGGGGTCAGTAAATCTGCCGTCTTATCTCAACAGCCATCACGTGTAATTTGTGGCCATCACAGTTCACATATAGTTTGACATAAAAACTAGCATGGATATTTAACCCATTTTGCAGAGTCTGAAATTTTTGCTTTAAATTTTAAATTCCCATTCCTTTCTCTCCCTCTGCGTTTTTAAAGTGTCCCATTAAAACCACAATCTTCAGATCTTCAATACAGTGGTCCTCTCGGGGAGAAGTGTTGTGCCACTGGAAGATCAGTTCTACTGTTATTAATAGTGATCTGTGGGAGTTCATGCGCTGGCTGAGTCTTTGCCCTGTTTCCCCACATAAAGGCCTGTGGTCGGGCATTGCGCACACATAATCAGATACACCACATTGCTAGACCTGCAGGAAAATGTCCCCCTAATTTCTGTGCACCTGCTGGACTGGGGGGACAGGTACACTGTCAGCAGTGTGGATGTGACTGCAGGTCTTGCACCTGTTTTGCAGGCAGGGTGAGGTGCCATTTTAAGGTGGGGCCCTTAGGGCGCTCCGGACAATAATACGCCGCGGTTTGGTGGTTGCCGAAAGGAGAGGAGAGGGGGGAACTGGGAATATGTCTTTGGTCTATTGTCTCTATGTAGCACAGGTTGAAGTTCCTTGGCAAACTTTCTTTAGGATCTCCAGCTGTGGGTTGTAGGTTACAATAGGGGCATCGTTTTCCCTTTGGGTCTCTTTGTACGTGAGCAGACTGTCTTGTTGGGCGCCGCTTTGTTGATTTGATTGTCCGTCACTTTTGGTTTGTTCCCAATTGGAGAAATTTTGTCCTCAGATCCGGGGAGGTGTTTGTCCAGGTCTGTTTGTTGGAGCAAATACGATTGTACCGTATAGCCTGGCTGTAGATATGGATTGCTTTGTGGTGCTTGGGGTGGAAGCTGTCATTCCTGAGGTAGGCCGTTCTGTCTGTGGGTTTGTGGTACACTGATGTGAGTAGCCAGTGTACTTTGGTGTCTATTGTCCTATCAAGTTAGTTGATTTTGCTCTCTGAATAGGTAAGCTTGAGGTTGATGGTGGGTTGGAAATTATTGAAGTCATTATGGAATTGAATAAGGGCCACCTCGCCCGCACAGTCAGATGACAATGATATCATCGATGTAACGGAGGTACATATGGGTTTGGTGGTTTCATGTGGATAGATACGCTCCTTCCAGTTCAGCCATAAAGAGGTTTGCATACTGGGGCGCACATCTGGACCCCCTTGAAAGTTCCCATTCGCTGTAGATTAGGTCCTCTCCAAATTTAAAATAGTTGTGGCTGAGTATGAACTGTATGAGCTGTGTTATTGGTTTTGTTGGGAGGTTTCGTTTCTCCAGGTGTGTTCCCCGACATGCTGCAACTCATCCTTGTGGGGAATGTTTGTATACAACGATTCTACATCCATGGTTTCCAAATGGTGCCCTCAGGAAGTGGACCGAGGGCATTGGAGTTTGTTAAGAAGATCCGTGGTGTCCTGGGTTAGCTTGGAGTATCTCTGAAACCCGGGGTTTTAGGAGATTTTCCACCCAACCTGAGATATTCTCTGTCAGAGTCCCCCAAACCCGAAATGATAGGCCTCCCAGGGTTGCCTTCTTTGTGGATCTTGGGGAGCATGTAGAAGCAGCCGGCCCCGGGATTTCCCCTGGGATGAGCCCCTCTACCTGGCTCTGGAAACCCGAGTTGGAAACTTCTTGATCATATTCTTTAGCTGTTTTATAAAGTCCTCTGTGGGATCACTGTTAAGTTTGGAGTAATGGGCAGGGTTGGAAAGCTGCCTGTTTGCTTCCTGGATATAGTCAGAGGTGTTCATCATGACTATTGTGCCCCCCTTTGTCAGCTGGTTTTATTATTATGTCCTGATTTTCTTTCAGTGAGGTGATGGCCTTTGTTCCTCAGGGTTAGGTTGTGGACCTGTTTCTTTACTTTCCCCAAGATCTCAGATTTTATCTTGCTTCTGAAACAGTCAATGTATTTATCCAGTGCTGCATTAGTTCCAGCGCATGAACTCCCACAGATTCACTATTAATAACAGTAGAACTGATCTTCCAGTGGCACAACACTTCTCCAGAGAGGACCACTGTATTGAAGATCTGAAGATTGTGGTTTTAATGGGACACTTTTAAGACGCAGAGGGGAGAGAAAAGGAATGGGAATTTAAATTAATGCAAAAATTTCAGACTCTGCAAAATGGGTTAATATCCATGCTAGTTTTATGTCAAACTATATTGTGAACTGTGATGGGGCCCCCAAATTACACGTGATGGCTGTGAGATAAGACGGCAGATTTTCTGACCCCTCTGTCATGGCCTCACAAGTTTCCAGATAGTTAATTGTTTGACCCGTTGTTTAAAAGACTTGTTTGCTTATATTGCATTTTTTTTATGTTTAAGAATTCTAAAATCCTTTGAAGGTCCCATGTCTTGTGTGTATAAAAAGCCTGTGAATTTTCAATTTCTTTTTATATCATCATGTCTGAAGAAGGGGTAGTTCTCTCGAAAGCTCACCATCAAATATACTCAGTTAGCCTCTAAAAGGTATCGCCTGATTTCTTCACTCTTCTACTAAAAGGGAATGTGTCATCAAAAATTACTTATTATTTAACTCCCCATTTTTATGTTTAAACACATTTTTTTTAGGAATTTTTAGTTTTTTTTTTTATTTTCCATATCACTTTGAGTTTTTTTTTTAATAATTCTTAGTCCTCAGTTTTCACTTTGGGGCCCCTAAGCCTATAAATGTCGGAAATCCTGATCTGTTTTTGAGAGCTTTTCACAGCTGCTCATTAATAAACAGGGGAAAGAAA
>JAODAL010080938.1:0-12072 GCA_025379985.1 Phyllomedusa bahiana | reverse complement strand
CGAAACGGAGGAGGGGGGAAACTACCAGGTCACTTCCACTGGCGAGACTTGCTTGCGGCGGCGGCCAAGGAGTAGCGAGGTACAGAATCGTCAGACAAGGCGTAGTTGGGGACAGGCAATAAGGTAAGGGCTGGCGGCAAAGGTTCGTAGTCGAGAGGCGTAGGCAAGGAGGTACGGTACACGGTAAAGACGGAGACACTAAGAACGCTTTCTCAATAGGCTAGAAGGCACTAAAGATCCGGCGGGGATGTTCCGGAAGTGCAACCCTTAAATAGGGTCTGCGATCGGCCAACAACCAATTGTGGGCGCGCTGGCCCTTTAAATCAGAGGAATCCGGCGCGCGCGTGCTCTAAGGAGCGGGGACGCGTGCCGTGGCAGGCAGGGACGCCGCATGGAAGCAGGAGCGTGGACTGGTAAGTCTGCTCGCACAGGGGAACGAGCACGCCCGCGGCCCGGCACTCGGACCGCGGTGCCTCTCGTCCCCGTAGCCGGAGAGGGGGCAGAAATCCCGGTGAGCCCGCAGCCCGGCCGGGACCACCGGTGACAATATCCTCTAAATATATAGCAAGAGGAACAACAACTGCCTAGTGCACACAGCACAATCTATAATTTGCTACAATAAAGAACCACTCACAGAAAAAAGAGAAAAATATACTGGGGATTGCAAACAACCAAAAAATCACAGAAAATGTATTTCCAAAATCCACTCTAAAATATAACCTTTAATCATTATCAATTAAAAATGCAATAGCCACTTAACATCTAACTAAGTATGCTACAACCAAACTAGTAGGTGTATAGATACTATATCTCCTGAAGAGCAATAAATCAATTGGTGACCATCACACTGTATTCACATATATGCGGACAAAAAGCCAAGACCACCAATAAAGACCTTCCTGGCACCTATTATTGTCCTGCACAACAAGCGGGGACATCGCCCCAAAAGGGGCGGCTCCACCTCCAGATGACTTTCCCTGTTACAGTCCTAACCTATGTATTTGTGTTTCCACAAATGTGGTCACCTTGCCCTTCTTACATATATGTATAAATATCAATGCTATAGACTTTTACACATACTATGCTACATATAGGTAAAACGTATATATCCTCTAAATATAGAGCAAGAGGAACAACAAATGCCTAGTGCACACAGCACAATTGTCACGGACGCCCCTGCGACCACTGTCCCGGGTCGCAGGCGCGTCCGTGCCCCTGCTCCCAGCGGAGCCCCGTCCCGCACGTCGGGTTCGGGGTCCGCTCATGTCTCGGCCCCCTCCGGCGTTCACTTACCCGGCCGCGCTCCTGCTCTGTCTGTCTCCGTCTCCCGGCGCGTGGCTCCGCCCCTAGGGGCGCACGCGCCGGCAGTTTGAATTTAAAGGGACAGTGCGCCGGTAATTGGCCATTGCAGGGCACTGCTCCTATTTAGTCCGGCCTCTTCCTGCCGGCCTTCGCCGGATCCTTTGTGTATATCCCGTTGGTGAAAGCTTCCTAAAGTGTTCCTGTCTTGCCATACCGTGTATCGACCGTCTGCTTGTCTACCGTCTACGAACCTTGCCGCCTGTCCTGACCTCCTGCCCGTCCACGACTACGAGCCTGCCTGCCGATCCTGTACCTCGTTACCCTTGGCCGCCACCAGTGACCTGGTGGACTCCCGCCGCAGCAAGACCATCCCGCTTTGTGGCGGGCTCGGGTAATCCCGGGGACCCACTTAGATTCCCCCCTGGGTGGGCTTACGCCATCGCCTGCGGGGGGCCCCAGTGGATCCACCCCCGACCTTTTACAGTAGGATCCGCCATGGATCCCCCAAGGGTGCCGTTACCCACCGGGCGGGATCGACGACCGTTGTTGCCCACCAGTCACAGCAACTGGGTCACCAGGTGCAGCAATTTCCCCTATTCCACCATGTTGCAGCAACTCGTCACCGCCCCCGCAGCACAACCTCCCCAGCCCAGGTTGTTCCAGCCTCTAGGGTTCCTGGACTCAGAGGGCCCAACTTGGGCTGTCCCTCCCTCAAAATTCCCACGGAGACCCAAACTCTGCAGGGGTTCATCACCCAATCCCATGCACGTGACTGATAGCGATCATTTTTCCTGCTAACGTGCGAAGGTGGCTTTCGGATCAGCCCCCCTCCGGGGGAAGGCCTTGAAAGGCAAAACCCCATGTACGAAACACCCAGTGACGGGGATCACAGTCTTTCCCCTCATGATTCCGCAGTGTTTTCGAGGAACCACCCGTGCATCTCCCTAGACAGCCCTTTCAAACATACCCGGGGAGACCTGTCTGTAAAAAACTACGCGTACATTTTCCGTACTCTGGCCTCTGAACTGTCTTGAACGAGGCCGCTCTGTGTGCTCCCTTCAAGAAAGGGCTCCAACCCGATTAAGGATGTCTTGGCAGCTAGAGACCTCCCGTCTTCCCTCAGTGACCTTTCCGGTTAGCGACCCCACGATGTACGCTTCTTTGAACGGGAAAAGGGGAGTTCAGTAAAGGCCGTCAGCCCAACCTCGCCGTTTTCCTCGCCGGCAGTGGTTTCCGGGGCCTTCGCGCCACAACTGCCAACAACCACCGACAAAGCCCATGCAATTGACGGCTCGCCTCTCTGAGCAAAGTTGGCCCAGCGTCGGAAAAGGGAATTTTGTCCTCTACTGTGGAAAGCCCAAGCATTACCGGGGGAATTTTTTCCCCCAGGCCCCCAAGCCTGCGGAAACCCCCGCCCTGGGATCTGTGGGAGAGGCATTCCTAGGTGAACCAACCCCCTCTCCACGCCTTTGAGCCAGTGCAGGTCGTGTCAGAGACTGGTATCACGTTCCAAATTCCCCCGGCTTTTTCTGGACTCGGGCTCCGCGGGGAATTCATCACCAGTCCCTAGTGAAGCGGCGGCGTCAGTGGAACGCTGGAGAAATGCTTGTCATCTCATCCGTCAGCGGGGAGCGGGCTTGTGACACCATCCAGTTTGTCACCAAGCCACTGTCCCTCCACGTGGGGCGCTGCATAAGGAAGAAATCTCCTTCTATGTGTTGCCGCGCTCCTCTTAGCGTTTCTCTCGGCCCCCCCATGGCTGCGACTCCCACTCTCCCTATCCGGACGGTCACGGGAGAGGGTTTCGTTGGGGTCCCAACGTCAGGGGGTTGTTTGGGTGGCACCTCGCCCTTGCTTCCCTGCTCCACGCAACCCTTCGGGGAGTCGTTGCCCGGGCTGCCGCCCGAATATGGGAGTACGCCGTGTGTTTTCTGGAGCAATCCGAGAGTCTCCTCCGCATCGTCATACGATTGCCCGATCACTATTGGGCCGGGGACCAGTCCTCCCCCCGGGCCGAGCTACCCACTGTCGGGGCCTGAGCCCAAGCCCGTCCGAGTACATCCAGGAGAATTTTCCGGAAGGGGTTCAAACCGAAACTCCTCGTCTCCCGCTTTCGCAGGGGTTTTTTTTCGTAAGAAAAGGGCGGGACCCTTTGCGGCCCGCAAAACTACCGGGCTTGAACAAAATCACGGGAAAAAAACGTTACCCATTTCCGCTGATCACAGAAATTTTTATCGCCGCAGGGGGCCCCAAAATTTTTTTCAATTTTGGGTCTGAGAGGGGCCTACAACTTGGTCCGAATTCGCAAGGGCGTGAATGGAAGACCCTTCAACACCAGGGATGGGGGCACTTTGATACCTGTGATGCCCTTCGGGGGTGTGCAATGCTCCCGCCTCTTTCAGGAGCTCGTAATGACATCTTCAGGGACCTCCCCCCACACCTCCCCCTTTGGGCTACCTTGAGACATCCACCTCGAGACCCACTGCAAGCCATTTCGCAAGTACTGAAACTCTCCGGGAAACCACCTTTTGCCAAGCTAGGGAAGTGCCTCTTCAATCAGAATAGCCTCCCTTTCTGGGTACGCATCTCTGACTAAGGGCCCACGGATGGGCCCAGCAAAAAGTCCCCGCCGTGTTGCAGGCCACGCCCCGTCGGGCTCGGGCACCAGCGATTCTTGGGTTCTCAACTACTATCGCCAGTTCACCCTCATTCTGTACGCTGGGGGCCTATAGTACCCTCACCAAGAAACAGGCCAATCCACCAGCTGGGCCCGGTCCCCAGGCCGAGGAGGGGGTTTTTTTAAGCTAAGTCCGCCTTTTCTACGGCCCTATCCTTCACTCCGGATTCCGCGAAACCCTTTTAAATGGAGGGGGATGCCTCATCTTGGAGCCAGAGCAAATTCTTTGCAAAAGGGGCCCCGGGGAAACGTAACGGAGCTTCTTTTCCAAAGTTCTACGGCAGAGAGGGGAAATTACACGTTGGCAACCGGGGGCACTAGCCATAAAATTGGCCCTGGAGAGTGCCGTTTTCTGCTGGAGGGCACCCGTTTTCCCCCTCTTTTTCCCCCGACCACAAGAACCTCCAAAATCTGCAGACGGGTCAGCGACTTAACCCACGCCAGGCTGTGGTCGCTCTTTTCTCCCGGTTCGATTTTCAAGTCCACTTCAGGCCACTGGAAGAAGTGAGAGCTATGTGGGGGGTTTAAGATCTTCCCAAACACATAATTCCTCCAAACGTCCATCTCGCAGCTCCAGTGGACCTCCGGAAGGGCCCTCCCCGGAAGGACTTTTGTTCCCCGCCCCCGCAGACGTACTTAAAAAAGGGGGGCATTTCTCATTGGGGGCTGGTCATCCCCGGCGCCCAAGAACCTTCTCCGATATCCCGTTTTATTGGTGGCCCGAGCTTGAAAAAGGGTTTTAAGGATTCGTTTCGTCTTGTGACTCCTGTCACGCAACAAGACGCCACGTCCAACCCGGGAGGCCTACTTCACCCCTTCCCATTCCCCCAACCCTGGACCAACATTTCGATGGACTTCATAACTGACCTCCCTCCGTCGCTGGCAACACCATTTTTTGGGTGATTACGGGTCGCTTTTTTTCCAAAAAGGCACATTTTGCCCTTGCCAGGGTGCCATCTCCTCCTGCCTGGCACTATTCCTCCTCCCGTGTTTCGTCTGCATGGACTCCCCGCAAATTCTCGGGGGCCCGGGGGGTCCCCCTTTGTCCCAGGTTTTTTTGGGGAGCCCCGTGGGGGGGTATGTCACGGACGCCCCTGCCAACCCTGTCCCGGGCGAGGCCTCCTCCCCCGCTCCCAGCGGAGCCCCATCCCACACATCGTGTTCGTGGGGCCGTCATCTCGGCCCCCTCCAAACGTTTCACTTACCCAGCCCCCGCTCCCGCTCTTCCCGTCTCCGCTCCCCACCGGGCTCCCCCCTAGGGGCGCGACGCTCCGGCATTTGAATTTTTAAAGGGGGGGTGCACTGGTAATTGGTCATTGCCGGGCAGTTTCCCATTTTGTCCGCCCCCCCCTCCGGGCCCTTCGCCGGATCCTTTTTGTATATCCCTTGGTGAAAACTTCCCAAAGTGTTTTTCCCGCTTGCCCGACCGTTTACCGACCGTTGCTTGTCTACCGTCCGAACCCTTTCCCCGCCGTCCCGACCCCCCCCTCCCCGACTACAACCTGCCCCGCCGATCCTGCACCTCGTTACCCTTGGCCGCCACCGCAGGCAAGCCCCGCCAGGGTAGTGACCGGGGGACTCCCCCGCACAAACCATCCCCCTTTTTGGCGGGCTCTGGTGAATACCGGGACCCACTTAATTCCCCCCTGGTGGGGCTTTAAACCCCGCCTCGGGGGCCATGGATCCCCCTCCTGCCGTTACAACAATCTATAATTTTCTACAACAAATACAAATAAAAATCAAAACAAAATACATATATGTAATAAAAGCAAACTGCAAAAAAATAAATTTTGAAGTATAATAAATATTGAACAAAATGTGCCCGGAAAGCAAATAAAAAAGATAAAAACTATTTTTTTGTAAGATACATACCCAATAGACTGCCAATGACAGGGTTCCCCACGCCCTTTTGCGTTAGCTTCTTCAGGGGAGTCATTTTTATTAAAAATTTGGGAAACAAACTCTTGTGCCAGAGATAGGACCAGAGGGGGTGACTCATCATCCCCTTTTGGGGCAATCAGGGAGAGGGGCGTTTAACCTAGAGAAATTGTGTACACTAGCTGTAGATAAAATCTTCTTTATCTCCTGAAGATAGCAAAATCAAAACAACTATTTATTTGGTAATAGTCTTCATTTACCTTTTTCTCTATGTTAAAAGCTAATCATTGTGGTGAGAACCCCTTTAAGCACATTCTGGTACAATTAAGTTTATAGTGAATTCTATGATAAGCTGCCAATGCCCTGAGACAGCAAAACAAACAAAGGCATATAATTTATATCATTTTTCTGTACGTATCAAGATCTTCTTGTAAAATGGGACTTTTTTTACCGAGCCTGTCTTCTTGTACTGTGGCCACATAACTCTTAGCCGTGTCTATTCAGGGCATATTGCTCCTGAAGTCATGGTGTTTAGGGGCAAATTTTCTGGCACACTTTTTTAAACTCAGCAATTTTTTTGAAAGGGGTGGCAAGGGGCTACCTGTAGGTTACTGACAAATTGTGGAAATTCTTAGAATTTTTTCCCCCCCTGCCCTAGAAAATTTGGGTTTGGGTTGATGATCTTGTAAATTTGTAGAATCAGCCTCAAAATTTGGCCCATGGGGAAATGGGGGAAATTTCCCCGGGTGGGGCCCAGGGTTTTTGGTAAAACCCCAAAATTTTTTTAATTTGGGCCATAAGCATGAAAATTTTAGGGCTTTTTTTTTTTAAAAAAAAGCAGGAAAGAAAAAACAAAAAAGAAGGGACTCATGTTAAGTATTGTGCAGTCTTGTAGGTTTAAAAATAGTCTCAAAAAAAAATTGGGAATTTTGAAAAGGGAAAAAGAAAACAGGGAGGGGTTTTTAAAATTAACTAAATTTATATTTTCCCATAGGCAAATTTTAAACTTTTAATCTTTTTTCTAAGTTCTCAGATTTGATAATAGAAAAGGAGTTATTATTTCACAATTAGAAAGGGATACATTTATGAGACAAATTGAGGGGTTAGAAATCAGGTTCTTAAATAGTGTGTATAGAGGTTAAGTGCTTTACATAATAAAAGCTAAGCTTTAGTGCTTTATAGACTGAGAACTGATAGAGTTTAAGTTTGCCTATGACAAAATAGTAGATATAATCATGTAGGGTGGTCCCCAAAAATCAACTTTACTAGTGAGCCCCAAGAATGAACTCTACTGGTGGGCCCCAAGAATGAACTCCACTGGTAGGCCCCAAGAATCAACTTTACTGGTGGGCCCATGACACCCCAGTCTGACAATGGGTAGAATGATTGTCAAATTCTGTTTTGTGTAGTTTTCTAATTGACTATAAATGGTGGTTTTGCAGCCTGTTTACCTGCAAAACCATCCAACTCTAGGATCTATTCATAAATGCCTTTTTTTTTCAGGTAAAAAGCAGTTTTACTTGCATTACTACACAATTAATTAGAAAAACCATGCCGAAGAGTGTGTCCAAATGGTTTCTGAATGCATTACAGTCGCGTGGCTTCGCCCATGTGAGAAATGAGACCATACTTACAAAGAATCCTCTCACCGTGATGTTTCACAGAGCCACAGCCCGCTTCAAGCTTTCACTTTCTGTTCAGGCTGTGGGTGGTTCTACAGCAGTGATTGGCATATCAGCTTTGCTATTCCTAGCTGATCTTGTTACAGGGACAATAATGCTGGAGGTTTCGAAACAGTAGTGCACAAGGCTACAAAGCTCTAACGGATTAAAGCTTGTCAGTAATTTATGTAAGGAGGCGCTGCCTTGCTGATAATAAACAGAAAGGTAGTTGATAACAAAGGGAAGCATGTGTACACATGCAGGAGATAAGAACTGCTCTAACTCTGAAGAGAAGCAAAATCAGAACAGTAATGTATTTGGTAATAATCTTTATTCACCTTTGCCTACATGCTCAAAGCTAATCAATGAAATGGGAATACCCTCTGTTAGTACTAGATGAAAATGGGATGCCTGAACTTCTTGTTTGCACCTTAGGTGCAGACCTTTAGGACCACTCAACATTCTAGATTTTTTATTTTCCATTTTGGACTAATAACCTTTTTTTGCATTAAGAAAGCAATACAGGATTTTAATTTTTTTCAGGACAACCTGTACTTTCTACATATGCAGTTTTGAGGTACATATGCTGTATGTTAGTGCTTTAATTTTATTAATTTAATAGAAATTCTAGGGGACAAGCAAAAAAAATATTTCTACATTGGCACTAAAAATATGTACTTAAAATTTCAAAGTCAAAAATTATTATGACCACTTCCCAATTTCAATTTTTGCAGTATATAGCCCATGACGGAAATGAAAGTGTGGTGGGGGCTGGGGTTGGTAATTTTTTAAAAGGGGTGGGGAAAAGGCTTGGGCTGCCCCTATATCCCCCTTTTTGCTCTCAAGGATAAAAGGGGGGAAATTCATTTCCCCGGTTTCAGGGAAAAAGATAATTACTGTTTCTTGGGCCATGGGTGGCAGTATTTCTGAAACAACGCAGCTTGTGGTTAGTGCTGTGGTTTTAAAACATTTTGTGAATGGGCAAAAAGGCGGGCTCTGTGGGGTTAGCGACATGGAAAAAATCCAGGCCCCATGTGGGTTTTGTGTTTAATACAAAGGTGCTGAAGGGGGAAAATTTTAGATGCTGCAGTGCAAACAAATTTCCCCGATCCCCGGGGGTGTGCGGCCCCGATTAACCGCTTTTGTGTCTCTGGGGCACCAAAAAAATTTTAAAACCCCTTTGTGGCTTAGTAGGTTTTTTTTGGCCTAAGGCCTGAAGCCTACCAGACGTCGGACCCCTGTGGGGTATGTAGAAGGTACGATAAAGTTTTTCCCTCATCATTTGGGGTTTCGGGAAAATTTTTTAAAACCCTTCCCGGGCCTACATCGTTGAGTTGGGGGAACGGAGAAAGAGATGAGTTAATAATTTTTTCCTTTTTTACTAATAGGGCTTGACCTACCTTTTCCCAGTTTCCGGGGGCCTACCTACAAATTACGTAAATGGGGGCCCACCCCAGCCTACCTATGTGGGGCCCCTACAGCATAACTACCTAAACTAAAGTGGTTTACCCCACAGTCTACCCCATCTGGGGGGCCCAAACTACAGCCCTAACCCACATATGTGGGGGGCCCAGCTACACCCTTCCTACCTAGTATTGGGGCCTAATACAGCCTACCTAGCTCCCGGGGGTATTTCCCTGGGGCCTCCCTACAACCTACCTACCTGCCTAATTAAGGCCAGCTTCCCACCTAACTGGCGCACAGCTACCTGGTGCCTGCCTATTTACCTAACTGGGGCACCTACCTAACTGGGGCCTAACTACTGCCTGTCTAAGGTCAATCTACCTACTTAACTAGGACCTATTTACCTCCCTACCTGTGGCCTACCTACCTGTGGCATAACTCCTGCCTACCTACCTAGGGCCAATCTACATACCTACCTATGACCTACCTCCCTGGGCCTTCTCTACTTCCTACCGGGGGCCCTAACGCTCCCTCCTCCCCTAAGGCCTTTAACCAAATCAAATGCGAGTCTACCTAACTTCCTGGAGCCCTGCCTTCTTAACCACCTGAAGCCCCTACCTATCTACCTGGTAATATGAGTCTGAGGGGAACAGGCTATAGCTGTAGCACAATCTCCAGGGAGTTAGTCCTTTGTTCCTCCCCACTGCCTCTAAGCTAGGGGCCTGTACCCTCTCCCCCCCCGGGAAATTTGTACGAGGTGGAAAACAGAGAGGGGGGTCGGGAAAAGTAAGGATTCTTGATATTTGTGCCCAAATCTGCGGGTAAGGGGGTGGCCAGGAGAAGTTATCATGAAGGTCTGGACCGCATGTAGAAGAAAAGGGAAAGTGAACGACTTGTCAGCTAATCATCACCTGTGAGTCACTAGATGTAACTGCAATGCAGAACCTGTGTACACTGGTAATTACCACTATATGGCCACTATACGGTGGTAATATACAATCTGCAGAGTCTGTGTACACTGCTGTCTTCCATATGGACATTTATGGAGGGAAATTTCGTCTTTGAGTCGTATCATGCTGTTACACTATGTCATGTTTGGCAGTATAATAATGAGCTTATTAGTAATGTTTTTGGTTAAAGTTAGTCTCGGTATAGTGGGATTTTTTTGGTAGCAATATGATGATGGTGATACGTATGGTGAGTTATTTGTCCCTTGTGTAGTGTGCTCCAGGAGATGGCAAAAGGGAGACAAGGTGAGTAGGGAGTAGTTGTCATGGTACAGGCACACCTGATTGTCGGGTTCTTTACAAAATTCCCGAGTATCTTCTGGGGTAGGTTGGAAATAGTGGCAGTCTGGGGGGGCGTACCCCAAAAGGGACGTTGGGGCAGTTGCCAGACACAAACCCCCTGGAGGCAATGTAATGATAATAAAAATGCGGTCTTTACGAAGATAACGCTCTCAATCCACTGGGAAATATTCAGAGGAGATGAGGAGTCAGAGCTCCTTCAACGAGGGGGATGGTGTACCTAATGGATATGTATGAGAGTTGAAAAAAGAAGTTTACATAATTATAAAAAAAGACACATAGCATGTTTTTCTAAATTGACATAAATCAGAATAAACCTTACCCACTGTAGGTCATTTGGTTAAATTTTGGCCCCATTCCTCCTGACAGAAGGGGTGTAACTGAGCCATTTTGTGGGTACCTTGTCACACCTCCTTTTTCAGCTTTGCCAAAAATTTTCCCAAAAGGGGATTGAATCAGGGCTTGGGGTGGCCACTAAAAAACATTGCTTGGTTATCCTTTGAGTCACTTTGTAACCATTTGGCGTTGCTTCAGGTCATTGTCCATTGGAAGACCCATTTCCCCCCAAACTTTAGTTCCGGTGAGTCTTCAGATGTTGCTTCAGTTTCCCAGAAATCATCTTTCCTCATGATGCCATTTTTTTTGTAAAGTGCACCAGTCCATCCTGCAGAAAAAACCCCCCCACAATATGTGCTGCCCCTCTGTTTTCACAGTTGGTTTTTAAATTTTTTTTTTTTGGCAATGGCTTTTCCCGGGCAGAGTGGCCTTTCGGGGCCTCTTTTCATACAATATCATTTTACTGTGGTAATAACAAAATTGCAGCTTTTTGCCCCTTAAACGGTTTTTTGCTTTTATTTTTTGGGTTGTTTCCATGTCGACCAAAGGATGTTCTATCTGAACAAGACCTGTTCCTTCCTGATGGTATTGGCGGGACTTCCCCTCTTGTTCTATTTGATTGTTTTTTTTTACGTAAACGGGGCCCCTTAAGGTATCTGGAAATTGCCCCCAAAGGGTTGAACAATTTGTGAAAGTTAAAATTCTCTTCCAAATATTTTGACTGATTTCTTTCAATTTTTCCCATGAGTTACACACAGAATAGTGAGTTTGTGTAAATTTAAAAATACACCACCGCTGTGTCTTAAATTAAACTCAGATGTTCCCAAAATAAACTTCCAAAAAGCTTCCCAAAAAAATCTCTGTATGGGCTTCCCAAATGTTTTAAAGCCCTAGTAATCCTAGGTATGTATCTTCTCTCTCTCATTTTCTGGTATTTGGCAAATTAAAAAAATTTTGTTAAACTAATTTTACCCAAAACGGGGAAAGGTTTTTTTTTGTTTCATGTCAGTAGTGAGAAAAAAAATGCATATGATTTTTATATAGTGTAGTGTAAACGGTTGGAGGTGGATCCCTGGGCCCCCGCAGGCGATGGGTAAGCCCCACAGGGGGGTGGAATCTAAGTGGGTCCCGGTATTCACCAGAGCCCGCCCCAAAGCGGGTGGGTTGCTGCGGTGGGGTCCCCCAGGTCACTACCATGGCGGGGCTTGCCTGCGGGGGCGGCCCAAAGGGGAGGGACAGAATCGGCGTCAGGGTCGTAGCAGGGACAGGGAAGAAGGTCAGGCAGGCGGGGAGGTCTGAACATAGACAGGCAGAAGGGCGGGCAGGCGGCAAGGATCGTGGTCGGAAAACGTAAGCAAATGGGGTTTGGGGCACGGTAGCAAAACAAGGCTTTCTGGAAGCTTTCCCAAAAAAAGGATGTGCACTAAAGATCCGGGAAAGGCCACTGGGGGGGGGTGGGCTAAAATGGAGCGTGCCGGTTTGGCCAATTACCCCGACTGTCCTCTTA
>JAODAL010080937.1:0-12072 GCA_025379985.1 Phyllomedusa bahiana | reverse complement strand
CCCCGTGCTGACGGGCATCACATTCCCCCCGGCTCCATCGGGCACGGGGAATCCCAATAAAACCCAACTGAGCAGTAAGAATCCCCCTTTTTTTATGTCGCGGCCACGGGCCACAGTAATCAAAGGGTTAAATTGCAAGAATCGGAGGTTTCCCCACCGGTCCCTCCCGTTCAAAGAGACTGCTTTAGCACAACTGCGGCACTGGAGCCTTAAACCCCCTCTGAAGGCATGACATTTTTTGGCGTTGCTGCTGACAGAGTTACACGATCCACCCAACATCAGAAGACAGTGGGCAGTCCGCTAAGGGTTAATAATCGAGACCCAATTTCCGATAGGTCAGGGATTCACTTTTTGGACTCCTTCCTGACAGGAGAACATGATAACAGTTAAATGTTCACAATGCCCAAAACCATAATACGCTCTGTAAAATGCGTGTTCCCAGGATGCGAAGGACGTTCCTGGGCGAGTATAGGAGTTTCTGATGGCATGTTGGCGTTCCCAGTGGCGGTTTAAAAATCTCCTGAAATACTAATTAGATGGTTGACAAGTCTGCCATAAACAATAAGGGCAAAAGCAGCAAATCCTTCTCTCGGGAGTGCCAAACAGAGAATCAGGAGTCCCCATTTTACCAATCCATGGTGCCCACAGTAAAGCCCCCTCTTATCACATATTTCTCCAGGTTGGCATTAAGCATAAAAACTAAAACAGATTTTCCATTGATAGGAGAAGCCATCATTGTGTGGAAAGGTGCAGGTTTATCTCGGGGACCCACACCTATCAGAAAAACAAGCCCGGGTCGCACAGCCCGGTAGGAATTACGGGTGGCGGGCAGAGAAGCAAAAGATGTCCAACGTTCCAAATTAAAAAAAATCCAGCATTAATTAGAAATAGGTTAAGAACCACAAACAGGAAAAATTGTCTGACACATTTTCAGGGGTGGGTATGTGAGCCTTGCTCTGCAATTAGCTGCACCTGTCAATTTTTCCCAGTTAGCTAAAGGCCCAAAGAGTTGCCAGCTTCTGGGTTCAGTTTAGTCCAGCCATTGAGCTGTGAACATGGCCCAAAAAATTGTGGTGTTTTTGAGTAAGTAATGTCCCATTTTTGTATGTTATTTTTTTTTGAAAATTGTTAGCGTAGGACTCGCAAGACATGAGGACCATGACAGGCTTGTGAGTTTGCGTATTGGGGCCCCTAAAACAAACTAATACCTCATATTTAACATTTTTTCCAGTAAAGTCATATTTTTTTATCTGCCCAACAGTGCAGGGGAGCGGAGGGTGCCTGTACTTTGTGTTGGACATCCAGAAATGCTTTGGGGAGCCCCCTAATCTAATTTGTATGGGCATCACTAATAGTTGTAAGCCAGCAAGGAGCACCACCCCGTATCTGTATTTATGGCACCCTTCTGTATCACTTATTTTGTATGCACTTTTAGTACAAGCAAACACCCCCCTCAAGCACTGAGGTATGTGAGTAGTTTTTCTATTGGTATTTTTGCATTTGTGCAATCTCCCCATGCATTATACTGTGGCTTTTCTGCATGCAGGTGTGAACAGGTGTTAAATTGTTATTCAGTTTTTTATCATCTAATTGTTCCACTAGCAGTGTGGTGTGTGAGCAGCTGCTCATCAATAAGCTGCACCTGTCAATTTTTCCCAGTTAGCATGAAGGCCAGAGTTGCCAGCTTCTGGGTTTAGTTTAATCCAGCAATTGAGCTGTGAATATGGCCCAAAAAATTGTGGTGTTTCTAATCTATTTGTGGCCTGAAACGCGTCAGACATTTGCTCCTGTTTCTAATTAGTACTGAAGTTTATTTATTTTGACCGCTGGACATCTCTGCGTCTCCTGCCATCAATGGGAGTTCTGAGTACAGTTGTATATTCCCATAGGTGGGACCCGCACCTATCACACACTGATGACATTTCCTATCTATGTGCCATCAATGTGTATGGTGACTTTTAAAAACCTCCCCACCACACTAAAATAAAATAAAAAATTGCCCCGTACTTACCTCTCCCGTCACCACTGTTCCAGAGCTCTAGTGCTCCTCGCGGTCTCTCACTGATGACATCACGTTCATGGATCACATGATGCTGCAGCCAATCTCTGACCTCTGTGGTCACATGATGTACATGCAGGCATGTGACTGCCGAGGCCAGGGATTGGCTGCAGCATCATGTGATCCATTAACGTGATGTCATCAGTGAGGAACCAGGGAAGGAACACTGGAACAGTGGTGATGGGAGAGGTAAGTATGGGGTCATTTTCTATTTTAGCACAGTGAGAGGTGGTAGGGAGGTTTATAAAAGTTTTAAAAAACTTTTACAAATTTCCAGCCAGTTCCCCTTTAAAGTGTCTGGATTTTCTTGTAAAACAAAAACAATTGAAAAAAAAATAATAAAAAAGTAGAGTTTAACTGGCAGAAAAACTGCTTCCTGTGGTAGATGAATGAAAATGGAGCAATGCTTTTTCCAAAATTCTTCGCACTGTGGTCTTCCCTCCTCCTGTGGGACCCACGAGCATCACACCATGGCGAGCCTGAAATTGGTTTGAAGACGGAAACTTTATGTACCATCAACGAAAAATCCAAAATCATCACAGATCTACCCTCCCCACAACCAGCATCACTAAATACTAACATGAAATTTGGTGTAAAATATAGCTTCCCGCAAAACCTAAAAATTCAGGTGTCACTACAAGTGATTCTAATGTTTCACACTTACAGGGTAGGAGAAGCTGAAATATAAGAAGCTGTTTGAAGGGTTTCAGGGTATCAGGCCATCCGGGTAGTACAGGTGGTGCCCAGTCATGGGTTCAGACAAATAATGTATCCCAACTCCCATGTAGCGGCCATCCACCCGCTACCCACCAGTTCCTACTATGAATGAGCCCAACTTATTAGGCAAAGATCCTTGTTTCTAATATGGTATCTGTCATTGTACTTAAATGGGTGTTCCCACGAAGGAACATCAGCCTCACAGGTTGTCTTATAACTATCTAAGACCCGACCATGCATGAGAACTCTATGGGAGTTCCGAAAATAACCCTGTGCACTAACTTGGCTATATCGGGACTCCCACAAAAGTGAATGGGGAGGACGTCTGCAAGTGCCGCCCTTCTCAGCTTAACAGCCTGCTCTTAGCTAGTTACGAATCGTCATGAAAAAGCTGATGTTCCTTTGTGGACACACCCCTTTAAGTAGAGGCATAACTTCAAGCTCCTCTATCATATAACCCTATATATCACAGAGCTCAGCTTCTCTCCCTCTATCATATAACCCTATATATCACAGAGATTGCTTCTCTCCTTTATCATATAACCCTATATATCACAGAGCTCAGCTCCTCTCTCCTCTATCAATTTTAACCCTATATACACAGAGCTCAGCCCTCTCCTCATCATATAAACCTATATTTTCACAGAGCTCAGCTTCTCTCCACTATCATATAGCCCTATATATAACAGAGCTCAGCTCCTCTCCTCTATCATATAACCCTATATATCACAGAGCTCAGCTTCTCTCCCTCTATCATATAACCCTATATATCACATTGATGCAATACCATAGATGCAATATCCATTAAGTGCTATTCCATAAGTGTGACTTCAGAATTATACCAGAATTGAAGCCAGAAATAAACCAGGAATGACCCAAAGGTAACCATTAGATTAGTCTGCTTTATAGCCATACCACCCCCAACATGCACTTCTATGCCACTATCATCACTACCTCCCTAGTCCTCAAACTCCTTGTCTATCCTCACACACCCACACTTGGCAACGACTTCCATATCTACCCGTCTATCCTACCTCCCCACCTGACCTTACTCCCACCTCTTTCACAGCATTAAAACCTCTCTCACAAAACCTACACCAAACCCCTTTTGCTCTACCCCACACACACCTCCTCCACTTTCCCTGCTTCTTCTTGCTGCTGGGGACATATCCCCCAACCCCGGGCCGCCTCAACACATCCCCACTTTTTTCAATAATAGATTTTTATTAAGGCATTTTCCAAAATTTTTAACATTGCAAAACACAGAAACACATTTGCAAATGGGTACAAAGGAGGTACAGTCTAAAAAAGAAGACATTGGAGATGTACATCAAAAAAAAGTGTAAGACATAAACCTTCCTAAGTAAAAAAAAAAACAAAAAAAACTTATGCCCCGGACTATTTATGATCCTAAACTAACCAAAAATATAGGCCATACAATAGTAGAGACCTGGACACTAGGTCCCAATGGGTCATTAGTGCCCTGTGTCAGCATAGGAAAATAACAAAGGACAAACAAGAAAAAAGGGTAGCAAAGAAAGGGGAGGGGTATGCACTGTAGCCGGGCGCACAGGCGCACAAGAGAGAAGGATTCCAAGAACCCTATTGAGGAAAAAGAGAAAAAGGGCGTCAGACCCAAGGGTCTAAGCAGTAAGTAAAATACTAACAACCTCCTAGGCCCTGAAATTCCGGACTGGCTTGGTAAATAAGCCGGGGGGCCCATGTCCGGGAAACATGTATTGCATCCTGGCGGGTATGTGCAATCAATTCCTCCATACGATAGGTGGATGCAACTTCGCTCACCCATTCCATTATGGAAGGGGGGACGGTTTGCCTCCAGTGGCGGGGAATCACCGTCTTTGCAGCTTGTGGGAGGTGTCTTGTCAAAGACTTCTTGTAGGAGGACTGTGAATGACCAAACATAAACAGGAGATTTGGCCTCTGGGGAGTCTGGAATAAGTATTCCAGTACAGTCCCTGATAGCCCGAAGAACCGTCTCCCAGAAGCCCCGCAGATCCTGAAAACCCCCACCAGATATGACCAAGAAACCGAACTCCCGAAGGCACCTCCAGCACGTATCAGGCACGCTCGGTATCAGGCACGCTCGGGTACCATTTGTGGAGTACTGCCGGTACCCTATACCATCTGGAAAGTACCTTAAAACTCGTCTCTTGGGCCTTACAAGCTTATCACCGCCTTGTGAGTTAAGAAAGAAAACTTCTTCCATTGCTCACAGAGAAAGTTTTCTGGAGTTCCTTTTCCCACGCTGCGCAGTAATGAGGGAGAGTTTGAGAACCAGGCAGTAAAAGCCATTGATAAAGCAAAGAAATCAGATGTCGCGGCAGCGCAGAAGCGACACACAGCTTCTCGAAGGGAGTAAGGGGTCTGCATATATCTTGTTTCGAGATGGTGGAGTTAAAAAAGGCCGAAATTGCAAGTATTTCAAAATGATGCTACGAGATGCTAAGTGGCCATGTACTATATCCTCCAATGGGAGTAGGGATCCCTGTCTATGGATGTGCACACCCAAAAAATGGGATGAGACCTAAGCTCCCAGAAAGAGCTACCAGAGCATCCCGGGGGAAGGGGGGGTTGTCTGAGAGGGGGTAATAAAGGGCCGTTCAGATCAGCAAGACTCCGAAGGTTTGGACTTTTGCAAGATAGTTGAATGTGTGCATGGCAAAAGGAAAAGGGTTTTAAAGGGATCGGTTTGAGGGAGACTGAAGGCCCAAAGGGAGGGAAATCATGGACCTCGGACACATGGTCTGCGCAATGAAGACCCACAGCTTGGCCCGAGGGCTATGTATCAAATCAAGGAATCTCGCATTGGCAGCCGCCAAATAGTAAAGCTTACAACGGGCAAACCCATTCCCCCTTCCAGTTTAGGCCGGGACAGCAGTTCCCCTCTGATTCTCGGACGGGCGAGAATGCCATATAAATTTCCCCTGAGATGCATTTGCTTGAGCCGGGCCCAAAAGGAAGAGGGTAGGGTGATCGGGACGGTCTGGAATAGATATAATAGTTTTGGAAGAATCGTACTCTTAATGACATTCATTCTCCCAAACCACGAGAAGTCCTTCCGATTCCAGCCCCCCAACAATCGGACAATCTGGGCAAGTAAGGGCGAAAAATTGGGAGGCAAATAACTGTGATAAATCCGCGGGGAAATTTTGGTTCCCAGGTAAGAGTTTTCCCCTCCAGGCCTTTGCAAAGGGGAAGTTCGATTTGATGTTCGCGACTAGGCTGGGGGGAAGGGAAATTTTCAAAGGCTTCAGATTTGGAGAAGTTAATTTTATAATTGGACCATGAGCTAAAACGGGCCAGTTCCGCCATCAGGAGGGGGAGAGAATAAAAGGATCTGTCAGGTAAATCACAAGTCGTCAGCAAAAGCCGAGCATTTTGAACTCCTGTGTGCCAACCGTATCCCCTGATGTCCGGTTTGGTCCGAATAGCGGCCATCAAATTTTTCCATGATAAAGATATAGCAATGGGGACAGGGGGCATCCCTGCCTAGTGCCATTGCGAATATCAAAGGCTTCAGACAAGGAGCCATTAATCTTCACCTTAGCCGAAGGATTATAATAGAGCGCTAAAATCCTGGAGGTAAAAAGGGGACCTAAGCCTATGTGGTGAAGGGTGTCCGACAGGGAGTCCCAAGAGATCCTGTCAAATGCTTTTTCAGCACCCAGTGACAGGATCATCAAGGGCTTCCCCCCCGAGCGAGCCAAATGGATGATATCCAGGGTCTTCAAGGTATTATCCCTCGCCTCCCCTACCAGGACGAAAACCTACCTGATCTGGGTGAATCAGAGCAGCCGGTGAGATTAAGACGTTTGCCTACGAGCCTTGGCATAGATCTTGAGATCTACATTAGGAAGAGATAGGTCTGTAGTTCCCCAACCTGCGAGTCTTTCCCTCCCCTGGCAAGACTGTAAATGTGCGCAAGATTTGGATCCTCCGGAAAGAGAAGAAGAGAGACATTATTAAACGCCTCTAAAAAATCGGGAACAGGGAGGGGACCAAAGTTTTAAAAATTTGCCAGTAAACCGTCTGGCCTGGGCTCTTCCCACCCAGGAGTTCTTTATACCGCATCCAATTTCCTCTCCCGAGGAACGGTTTCCTCCAGAAGTTGTACCTCCTCAGCCGAAAGAGCTGAGAAGGAGAGGAAGGTTTCAAGTTCAATGAAGAGGAAGGAGACGGACCCACAGGGGGGATTGTATAAATTGATAGTAGGAATAGAATTCTTTAGCAATCAGATCTGTGGTGTGGGCCAAAGTCCCTGTGCCTGTTTTAATACTCGGAATAAAGGACTGTGCAATTCTATCCCTTGTAGCCCGCGCTAGGAGATGGCCACTCTTGTTCCCAAACTCATAGAACCTGCTACGACAGGCCTGCAGGAGTTTACCCCAGGAGGCCTCAAAGAGTCAAACGAACCTCAAGTCTGGCCATGAGTAGGTCTTGCAACACACTTCTGGACGGGGCTTTTTTTATGCAAAAGTTCCAAAGAGGTTCCCTTTTTGCAGAGCTTTGGCGATGGCTGCTGAACGCGCTTTCTTAAGGCGACTACCATGTTTAATAGCAACGCCTCGCAAAACCCGCTTTTAAAAGGGCTTCCCATTTAAGTATTGGGGATGTGTGATTTTCCCACATGGTCAGGATGAAGTTTTTCAGTAGCCCTGAAGCTCAGCGAGGCATACCCGAGTCCAACAATAGCGATTCATTAAGCCTCCAGGTTCTAGCTTGAGCAGAGAGAAATGGGAGGTGAAGAGTGACATAAACCGCGCCCTGGTCTGTACCAGATTTTACTCCCTATGGAGGAGGAACGCAAAACCCAAAGGGAGGGACACCATGTTTTAAGTAGAATATATTCAATACGACTATATGTAATTATGGGGAGAGGGGAAGAAACTATAATCCCTATCTGAAGGATGTTGAAGCCGCCAACCATCCATGAGCCCGAAATTGAAACAGGCTTTTTTGACTCTTTTGATTTGCGGAGTACGAGATGTGGAGCGCCCGGTGGAGTTATCCATAGTGGTCGAGAGTGAGGTTAAAGTCCCCGCAAAAAAAGGACCGTACCCTGTGCATGAGAATTCAGTTTATCCAATACTTCCAACAAAAAAGCCAGTTGCCCATGATTAGGGGCATATACATTTACAACTGTAAAAACATGCCCAGCAATGTTTAAAATCAAGATCAGGTATCTGGCTTCAGCATCAAGGATGCAATCAATTATGGTGTGGGAGAGGGACTTATGGATAGCAATAGCAGCCCCCCCGTGATTTAGAATAGGGCAGTTGGCAAAAAAGCCAATGGGGGAAATATCGATCTTTAATTTTTGGGGCATGGTCTGTCTTAAAAGGGGTGTCTCCTGAAAAATACAATCTGAACCTTTTGACGATGGAATGGAGAGAATTTGTGCTCGCTTCTGAGGCATGTTCCCGACCCTTGGCGTTGAAGGACGCTATTTTAAGATCCCCCATTTAAACAGCAAGGGGGCAAGGTAATGCGGTGTGCCCGCCTCTTGCGTCCAGCCATGACAGCGAGGGAAAACTGGAGGAAAAAGGGAGAATAAAAAAAGAAAAACAACCAAGAACGGCAGGGGAAAAGAAAGGAGTATTGTACCCCTGCAGAAACCGCTACAAGAACATCTGAACCTATAGGAAAACCAAGGGGCCAGAAAACGGTCACAAGGAATTCCTAGCCCTACTTGGGGGATAAGGGAAACAGGCATAATGGGAAGTAGCTCCCGGATAGTGCTGACCAATATTTATGTGTGAGCATCCCCAAACATTAATTAAAGGAACACATGAATACATCAAAGTAAAACATAACATGAACCTCAAATGTATCCAATGGGGCAGGCAGATGTGAAATAAAAAAATGACCCCTTTCACCTTAAAACTAAGGGGATTAGCAGGTGCGGACCCTGAGACCAAATATGTTTTCACTGAGCGTGATCCCTTAGAACGGGGCTTTCGTGGCGGGAGTCCCGGGTCATCCCTGCATGAATTCTGAGCAGGGTTCAAGGGACCACCACCCCCCCCCCCTGGGAAATTTAAAAGAGGGCCGTCAGGCAGGGAAATATTTGAACTCTGCAAGTCCTGAAAAAACCATGGAACATCTTCGGAGAACGCAGAGTATGAGTGCGGTCATCCTGTCGTACAATGAGAGCGAAAGGGAAGCCCCACCTATAAGGTATATTTTTTTCACACAACACAGAGAGAATAGTTTGAGCATGGCCCTTTGCGCCAGGGGATGACGTGAGACATCTGGGAAAATTTGTATGGGTCGATCTTGGTAGGTCAAAGACCGTCGCCTACGGGCTTTTTGCAAAGATTTCTTCTTTAAGAGCATAGAAGTGTATTGCGGCAAATAACGTCCCGTGGGAAATGAACATCTTTGCTAGGTGGGGCGCAATGCTCTATGGACTCTTCCAGCTCAATGAACGTAAATGGGCGCTCGGTCAAGGATACATTAAAAATGTTGGAGACTGTGGAGTACAAATCAAAGAGGGATGGACTCCGGGAGGGCCCCTGATCCTGGGCGTTGTTTCTCCTCCCTCTATTCTCGACAATCGTCCAAATGCTGTTGGAAGGCAAATAATTGTGCAGAGTGTTGTTATACTGTTCCCTGCAACCCCCAGGGAGGCTGAAGAGGAATCTTGTGATTGTTGCAAAAAGTCCACTCTTTTTAGACACGGTAGACAGATCAGAGCGGAATTGGTCTAAATCCCTTTCCCACAGTCCGCCAGAAGTTGTTTCGCCATAAGGGAGATATCCTGTTTGGTGGGAGTCTTGAATGAGACGTTGAAGGTCGGCATCGTGACAGGGGCACTAAATTGTGGACGGCTGAGGGTGTCGCAGTTGGTGCTTGCGGTGTCTGGAGGGCAGCAGAAGCCCCAAGAGGGGAATAGGCTGGCCTGCAAGAATTGGTGGGGAGTCATCCATACCCGTAAATGTGGGCTACCCCGGGGAGGGCGCCAGGCATAAAGCTCCAACTGGAAGCATGGGGCAGAGGTACTACCCGCCTGAGAAGGCACATGAGCCCCTTCCTGTGAGCAGCCAGGGGGGCCAGGTGTGAAAGGTCACCCCAAGAGTACCCAGTGGACCACGTGGTGAGGTCCCGACAGCACCGGGCATGAGGGGCGCTGAGGGCCTTGTTGGGGCTGGAAGGCCGGGGCAGACCAGTCCATGCTGAGTGTGAGATCAGACACTGCGAGTCTCTCCTTGACCCCAATCCCGCAGCCCAGATCCCTCTGGGGCATGCCCTGTAAAGGGGGCCGTGGGTGGGACCTGCCGCTGGGTGGGACCCGTAGGCCCTGTAGCCCCCAATCCCAATCATATGGCTGAGGGGTAGGTAATGGGAACCTGAGACACACATCCTGGGGGAGGCCGTGCCCTGGGAGTCCACTGGGCTATTACTGGGGGGCCAGCAGCAGAGGGCCAAGTGGAGAGGGGGCTCCGGGAGGGTCAGGTACCTGCAGTCCTGTCCAGGTAGAGGGTCTCCTGCCTTGCGGCTTCAGGTGCGGCAGAGGGGGAAAGTCGGCCGCAGGAGAATGGAAAGAACCCCCCGACACAGCTGCCGGTGTTCCGTCCGGGATCTGCGGATGAGGATGGGCGCCGCGGCCCCAGCAACTGCAGGGAAGGCCGCGAGTGAGGTCCGGCGACCTTTCGCACGGCCCGCAGCGGTTTCCAGCCGGGGGCCCATATCCTGTAAACCCCTCCATCAGCGGCAGCTGCACGAGCTGTCTCCCCACCTACCGCATCGGCGGCGGGTGTCCGGGCTCCGCTCTGTCCCACGATGTCGCGGCAGCTGCACGGGCTTTGTCCTTCCTGCAGCATCGGCGGCAGGTGTTCGGGCCGTGCTCGGTCCCACAGCGGCGGGCATCCGAGCCTCCTCCCGTTCTGCAGCAACAGCAGCTGGCGTCCGGCCCTTTTCCCGTCCCACGGCAGCAGCGGCAGGCACACAAGCCGCCTTTCCGGTCCCCGATCCTAGCAGCTGACGATCGGGTCATGCCCCGGCAGCGGCGGGGACTTGGGCCCCGTCCCGTCCCCGGCTATTAGTAGCAGAAGCCGGGCACTTGTGTGAGAAGAGCAGACGTGAGGACATCGGGACTTGTTTCAGGGGGGGTTGTGACCTCCCCCTCCGGCGGCCTGACGCGTGGACGACATACAAAGGTGAGTCCCCCGTTTTTCTTCTCTATGCCAGGCGATGAGGGGGCCCGGCGGCCATCTTGAGAGGCCTTGTCCCGCCATGTCCTCCTGCTCCATCAAGGCCGAGTAACGGCCGAAGTAAGTCTCAATGTGCCCCTGAGAGGTGTCCAGGGGGTTAATGGAGGCTGTCTTGTTCTTCTTAGAGGTCTTCCCCATGATAGACGAGCCGATGGAAGTGGATGCTCAGATCTTCGGCCGGGAGCTCACAAACCAGCTTCCTCACTCGGCCATGTCAAGCCACGCCCCCCCACATCCCCACTTTTATTTCACCTGCCCCTTACAGACCAAGAAGCACAAACTGCCACAAGCCCTTAAATATAAAGCCCATTCCCCTCACCCCCGCTATACCTATCCCCATGTCTGGAGCTCTCTGGAATGCACATTCTGCGGGCAACAAGCTTCCCTTCATCCATGACCTCTTCATCTTCCGCAACCTAACCTTTCTTGGATTAACAGAAACTTGGCTGACACCCTCTGACACAACCCTCCCTGCTGCAACTCTCTTACGGCGGGCTTCAGTTTACCCACACCCCCCGCTCTGGAAGTAAACATGGCGGCGGTGTCTGCTCTTTTGTCCCCGTCCCACCACTACCTTCCCTCACCCTCCCCTCCTTCGAGGTGCACTACGTCCGCATCTACTCCCCCTCCAACCTCCAAGTGGCTGTTGTTTATCGTCCCCCAGGCCCTGCCACACGCCTTTCCCCGACCAAATTCGCTTCCTGGCTCCTTCACTTTCTCTCCACTGACATCCCCACTATTATCATGGGAGATTTCAACATCCCAATCGACACCCCCCGCTCCACTACTAACAAACTCCTGTCACTCTCCTCTTCCTTCGGCCTCACGCAGTGGACCTCTGAGCCACTCATAAAGATGGACACACACTGGACCTCATCTCACCCACCTCTGTCCTCTATCTAACACCTCAATCTCTCCTCTACCCATCTCTGACCACAATCTTGCTCACCTTCTCCACCAATTCCACCAAAACCTGCCCCCCCCGCCTCAAATCTACTGCTCCCCCGTAGAACCTACAACACCTTAACCCTCACACTCTCTTTGAATCGTTTCTCCCCTCTC
>JAODAL010080936.1:0-12073 GCA_025379985.1 Phyllomedusa bahiana | reverse complement strand
ATTCCCCAAAAAAAGCCCCCCAAAAATTAAAAGCTGACCTTGCCACTTAGGACTTTTTGAAGGAAAAATTTTGTTAAAACAACATTTTTTTTTTTATAATAGGAAAACTGTATTTAGCTAAATTGTCAACCCATGCCCCCAAAATTCACACGGAAATGACCCCTTGAGGCCACTTTTTAAGGACAATTTTTGAAAACAAATTTTTTAGAAACAAGCTTTTTTTTTTTTTTTAAAAAAGGGCTGTAGTATAAGCTTGCAAAACAAGTCATTGTGCAATATTGTCCATTAACAGTGTCCTACCAATCCTGTTTCTGACAGCACATCACCCTGAGCCACTCTTGACAATTGTGAAGAACAAATGTCTGTTAGAAACAACATTTTTTTTTATAATAGGACCTGTAGTATAGCTGCATGTCACAGCAAAATGCCCCCAAAAATTCAAAGCATGACCCTTGAGCACTTTGGACAATTGTGAAGAACAAATGTCTGTTAGAAACAACATTTTTTTATAATAGGACCTGTAGTATAGCTGCATGTCACAGCAAAATGCCCCAAAAATTCAAAACATGACCCTTGAGCCACTTTGACAATTGTGAAGAAACAAATGTCTGTTAGAACAACATTTTTTTAGAATAGGACCCATAGTGTGCTGCATTCAAAGCAGCATGACCCCAAAAAATTATAAAAATGACTTCTCAGCCACTGTTTAAAAATTGGAGGGAGAAAATGCACTTAGAAAGCCACATTTCTGTTCCAAAGGACCATGATATTGCTGTATCTCACAGAAACATGACCCCAAAAAATTATAAATATGACTTCTCAGCCACTATTAAAAAATTGTGATGGGAGAAATGCCACTTAAAAGCCATAAACATTTTGCTGTATTCCAGAAGGACCATAATTATAGCTGTATCTCCACATGCAACATGACCATCAAAACCATTTGGACAAATGCGAAAACATCTAAAGATTAAAGTGAAGTAAATGGAATACGGTGATTGTCATGAAACCTGCTGTCTTTTACAGTCTCCTCACAGCAAAACCAGCAAAATGAACTGTTGGGAAAAGAGAATAAAAATTGCAGTAAGAAATGATCATTTTAAAAAAAAGTTTTCAAGAGGACCATTTCTGTTTGAAGAGGAATGTGAAGTAGACCGGCAACTAATCGTTGACCTCGGCAATTGGGGCCACAACATCATCAGAATCCATGCCTGATTCATCTTGATGAAAGTCAAACGATCCACATTATCTGTGGAAAGCCGGATGCGTTTGTCTGTAATGACTCCTCCAGCTGTGCTGAAGGTCCGCTCAGACATGACGCTGGCTGCTGGGCAGGACAACACCTCTATGGCGTGGCGAGCGAGCTCGGATTCGCCATTTTGGATACCCAGAAGTCTATTGGGTCGGAACACATACAAAAACATCGGTGTTGAGACGCAGATAGTCGTGCATCCATGATCTTAAGCTGGTCTCTGTGTGTTGGATTGTGTGCCCTGCATTGCATGTGTGTTGGTGAGGTGGTAAATAAAGATTGCCAGAGGTCACCCATTAGGCTTCTGCCACCTTGCCTGCTGCTGCTGCTGCCGCTACGGCTACTTGTCACTCAACTGCTGTCACGTCGCTGAAGTTTGTACCAGACCAGTGACATTTGAAGAATCGTGAATTCAGACGCCATACAGTTGTCTCCGTTTGATCAATCAGCAATGGTCCCTCCCATTTCCTCCATTTTACTCACTATTTGGGTGGGTGGTAGAAAGTGCTGAGTTTTGCTTTGTACCGGGGCTCCAGGAGGGTGGCCACCCAGTAACAGTTTGTTTCATTTTGTGATGCCTGAATGCGTAGGATCATGTTGGAGGAATGGATGCATCCAAGCACTCATGCCGTGAAGAGATAGATCGTTGGATTTCCCAAGCCACTGGGTAGAGTGGCACTAGCTAAACTCACTCCTCATCTTCCTCCTCCGCCATGCAAACTTCACGCCAGACAGCTTCCCCAAGGCAGGGAACGTCAGTAACGTAGGTAGTCTAGGAATACCTCCTCATACCTCCTCCTCCTCGGCTCCTCCCGCTTCTCCTGGCACAGCTTTCAACACAGCCCTGACTTGCCTTAAATGATGCACCCTTGAGAGCTGATAGCGCTGGCTTGCACTACCCCTGGAACCCCCGAACCACTCATGCTAATTGAAGACGATAAAATGAGAAACTGTCCGGCCTTGTGGATTCGACGGAGAGAAAGGTGCACCTGGGTCCGTGTCCGCATCTGTGGTCCCCTTCCTCCTCCCTCCGCACGCTGGCTGGGACCGTTGTTTCAGATGTCCAACGATCGGTTCCAGAACTAGTTACCACCACAATGCTCATTCAGAAAAGGGGAGCATCGTCCGCATTAACCATTTTGGTGGCTTCTTCAAAGATAGGCAAGGTGAATGGTGCAAAGCTCATTCACCTGCCTCCACGTCTCGGGTGGCTCAACACCCCGATGGTCCCGCACCGCTTCGCTTATGTAGGCCATGTGTCACTTCGTACTAGCGTAATGTCATTGCGCTGCAGCCACAATCGCTGGAGACATGTGGAGCGTGGAAATATCCAGCGTGTTGCACGTCAACAATGAGAACGGTGACGGGAGGCGACGTAACGCTGCAACGCAGGCCAGGCGGGACTAATCAGGTGCGAACGGTGGAAGATGTGCGACACTTAGACTTCGAGCCTTTCATCAGCAGCAGTCCAGACCCGGGAAGCTCTTTAGAAAGTTTCTGGACGTACAAGGTTCATTTGACATTGCCAGGCAAGGATTGCACCAGCCGTACCAATCTTAAGGGCGGCCCAGCAGATTTCGCCCGTTATCGCACACCACCCTTGCCTGGCACAAGGGTTCTTTGGTCACCCAGCCAGCGCTGCCGGTCCTCTTTGCGGAGGCAGCCGTCCACATCTGTCTCTGACCTTTGTGTGGACGGTCTCCAAGACAGATTAATTTTTAACACGGCCCTGGGTTTTCTTCTCTGGGCACTTGATGCCACCGAGATGGGACCTGGGGAAAGAACCTTCAACCATCCCTGCGAGGTTTTGAAGAGCGTGCGCCGAGCTGAGATCCACCGACCGACCCCCAGAGACCATCCACCCAGCTCACCAGTGAGCTTTCACAGAGATATAGCAGCCTTGGCCGTGCTTACTAGTCTCATGTGTTCTATGGTCCAGATGAGAGCTTTTCCGCGCACAATGGCATACAACCCTTTGAAATTTTAGATGACACGTGGATGGTCAGGGCAGGGACGGCTTTTCTGCAAAGAAATGCTGTCTCGGCATCTGGTATTGGGGCGGCAAGGGCCAAGACGTGTGCGTAACCCATCTGTGTCCACCAACGGAAAGGCAACACTTCCAAGGGGCCAAAAGCCTGGCAATGCCGACATCGAGGCTTTTGGCTTTGGATGGTTTGGGTTAGAAGTGTTTCTCTGCCTCCCAAACCTGGAAGACCGAAGCTAGTCTGCTAGACTGGCGCCGCAGTAGCGGCGTTCAGGTCGTCAAACTGGCAGGAGGAGAAGTGGGCAGATTGGTCACTGGAGGCTGCTGGTGGTACTTCGGGCGATGTGAGGCTGAAGCGAGGCTGATCCCCTGATCATGATCTGAATACATGGGCAGCTGAAGAACGCTTGGTGGTGGCGGAGAAGAGGAGGGCCGGAACCAGAGGTGTGACAGTGGTTGAAGTGCCCGGCGTCTGGTCCAGCGTTTTTTGGGCCAAGCTGTTGCCTCCAATATTTCAACTCATGCATTTTGATGCATGTGACCTAGACATTTGGTGGTGTTAAGCCACTGTAAGGTGTCTTGCCTCTACTTATTGCGTTTTACGGCAAAGTCGGCAGTATGAACATCGCTGGTGAATCAGATGCTTGGCTCAAAGAAGGCCCAGGCTTTGAGAGGTCCTGGACCTGTTGGACGGCGGTACGGGAGGAGCGGGTTGTGCTCTGACCGTGTCTGGCGGAATCATGATCAGCGAACTCTTCTGCGTACCCGCCCACGATCACGATTTGAGCGGCCTGTAACGACACTACCCCATCGTTTAAACTCCTCGTCCAGTGATGAAGCGCCGCAAGCAAATTCTGCTGAAAAAGGACCACGTTGGATCCGCAATGTCGTCATCATCATCATCAACACAGGTGACTATCGTCGTCCTGACTCTGCATCATGTAGCTTGCGGGCTACAAGCAAGAGGGACTGCAAGCGGCGTTGCCGGGACCGCACCGGGAATTTTTACGATTGTACCGTCTTCCTTCTCCTCCTCTTATGGCATCAATAACTGGGCGTCAGAGCAGAGGAAAATCAATCCTCTTTTAGGCCTCTAGATCTTTAAACATGCCTTCTGACCCAACCGCATTTTTTGTCAATCAAACAGGTCTTCAGAAAATGGTATTATCCACAGTTGTTGGTGTACAACGAGTTGACATTTGGGCTGCTTCATGTTGGACGGAATGTTGATGATGCCTGATGACGACATTTAGAGTTTGGGCCGTGGACTGGTGGGATGATGAGGAAGGTTAAGACTGCAGGAATGCAGGTGTGCATTAACCACTGAAGGACAGATTGGCGACGCTGTTTGTTAACTGAGATTCACGGGCCTGACCCCCAGCAATGACCGATGCCTGTCGACCTGCAACTGACGATCCGCTGGCATGCGTGTTGATCGCCATCACTGGAAGAGCACCTTCTCAACGTACCTCTACCTCCATTTTCCAAACCCCCCTTTTTTTTTGCCGCTTACCACCTGAATTTCGTCCATGTTCAAAATAAAAAATTTGAAAGGTGTGGAAGATTTTGGAAAAAGTCTCTTATTAAAAATGGCAAATCACAGCTTTTCTCAAATCCCTCAAATCAAAAAAAAATTTGCTGGTTTAAAATTTTAACTGCAAAGTAGACCCATCAACAAAGCTTGACGCCCAAAAAGTTGAAAAAATACCTTCTGTTTTGTATACGGATATTAAAAAGGTATTTTGGCACCTATCAGTACACCTGTTGACTACAAAGTTGCTGATTCAAATTAACTCAAAGTAATCTATCAACAAAGCTTGACTGACCAAAAATGAAAAAAACACTGTCTGAAATGTATACGGATATTAAAAGGTATTTTTTGGGCACTACAATTCACCTTGGGACACAAAATTGCTTATTCAAATTTAACTGCAAAATAATCACAAAAAAGCGGCCTGCCCAAAGTGAAAAAACACATATCGAAATATATTTGGAAAAAAAAGGTTTTTTTGGTCTTATAAATTTCACCTTGGTGACTACAAAATTGCTGTATTCACATTTAACGAAAAGACTCTATCAACAAAGTTAGTGGGCCAAACAAAAAAACACTATCTGAAAGTATTGGGAAAAAAAAAGTATTTTTGGCACCTTTCAATTCACCTGTGGTGCTACAAAATTTTGCTGTATTCACATTTAAGTGCAAGGTGCCTCAAAGAACAAAGCTGTACCGCCAAAGTGAAAAAAACCGTATCTGAAATGTTTCTGATAAAAAAAGTATTTTTGCCTACAACCGGCTGACTAAAAAATTGCTTTCAAAAAAACTGAAAGGGTGGCTATATCAAAAAGCTGGAATGGGAAAAATTTTGAAAAAGAACCCCTATCTGAAAGATACTGAAAAAAAAAGGGAGTTTTGCACCTACAAAGAACCTGCAGTTTACTAAAAAGATGGTGTCCTAATAAAAATTTTAGGGTGCCCAATATCCGGAAAAATTTAAAAGAAAACTGTTTTAAAAAAAAGCTATTTCGTGCAATGTTAACAAACTTGGGGAACTTTATCCATAAATTTTTAAAGAGCTTGTCTTTTTCCGCCCTTGTCAATTTTTCTTTAAATTTTGTTAAAAATGTAACAAGTTTGAAAGGGGGTTGGAAACAGACATAGGTCCTTTGAGTCCAATCTATACCCTTACTATGTTGATCCAAAGGAAGACAAATTCCCCATTGCTAATTACCCCATACAAGAGGAAAAATTTCTTCCTAAGTTCAAATATGTTAACAAGAATAAGTTCCTGGATCAACATTTGATCGTCAATACCTATTACCAAAGACCCCTGATAAAATAATTTTTCGAACCCCTTCAAACCCCTTAACACCTTGGGGCCCTACAGAAAGGGGCCCGGGCCGCAAGGGGGCCCTTTGCAGGGGGACCCTTTCCACGCCCCCCCGCACACCCCGGGTGATTGGCAAATCAACCCCAAAATATATGTTTCCCCCCCCATGTTTCACTTTGGGGGCAGTTTTCTAGGGGTCATAAAAATTCCTTCTTCTTCCTTCAAAAGGGGGCAAGTAGGTTAAATACCAAAATAGTTCTATTTTGGTCTATTGACCAATGACCTTCCCCCCATCCCCCTTTGGGATCAGATCAAAATGGATCTGGTCACATGCTGGCATGAGCAGGCGGACCTTGTATGTCATGCAGGATTTTAATTTGCAACGGCGTAGTGTATTACTAATGGTAGTCTTTGAGAATTTTTTGTTAGTATTATTCAGGTCATTGACCAGGTACTCTCGTGCAGTTCTTAGCTGATTCCTGGTCTTTCTCAGAATCATCCTTACCCCACGAGGTGAGAACTTGCAACAAGCCCCTGACCAAGGAAGACTGACAGTCATATTGTGTTTCTTCCCTTTTTAATAATTGCGTCAACAGTTGTTGTCTTTCCACCAAGCTGCTTGCCTATTGTCCTGTAGCCCATCCCAGCCTTATGCAGGTCTACAATTGTGTCCCTGGTGTCCTTAGACAGCTCTTTGTTCTTGGTCATGGTGGAGAGGTTGAAGTGTGATTTATGGAGTGTTTGGATAGGTGTCTTTTATATAGATAAAAAATTCAGATGCAATAAATACAGGTAATGATTGCAGGGTAAGAGAGCTTCTTAAGAAAAATAACAGTCTGTGAAGGCAAGAATTCTTACTGGTTGGTAAGTACACTATATAAAAAGACACTATATACATACACTATATAAAAAGACACATATGCATGTTTTTTCCACACTGGCATAAATCAAATAAACCTTACCCATTTTAGGTCAATTGGGATTAAAAAATTATTTAATTTGCCAAATCCCAGAGGATAAAATTTTTTTTTTTTTTTGTATTACTTTATGCAAAGTCAAAAGTTTACATACATTAGGAATTAGGATTACTAGGTCTTTAAACAATTTGGGCCTGCCCATGTGATGGTGTAATGTCTTTGGAAGCTTCTGATTGACAACATCTAAGTTAATTAAAGACACAACTGTGGATGTATTTTAAATCACACCAGAAATACACTGTTTCTGTGTGTAACATCATGGGAAAGTCTAAAGAAATCACCAATATATCAGGAAGAGAATTGTGGAGTGACAAGTCTGATCATCCTTGGGTGGCAATTTTAAGAACCAAAAGGGCCTCTTTCATCTGTAAAACAATTATAACAATACAAAAAATTGGGAAAAGTCCCCCATCATTTGCGCTCAGAAAATGATGGGTTCTGGTCTCAAAATGGGTGGCTTTGGTTTGACAAAAGTGTATACAACCCAAGAACAAAAGCAAAAGACCTTAAACCCACCCAAATTGGGAAAATTTTGTCATTATCCCCCAGTGAAACGAGTGCTGTATCCACATGGGGTGAAATTCCACCCCTCCAAAGAACCATTACTCCAAGAAAACATATAAAGCCAAATTAATGTTTGAAAATGCACAAAAACAAATAGTCTTTTTAGCATCTCCCATTCCCAAAAAACTAAAAAATTTTAATTTACCATCGCAACACAACAAAAAATGATATTTTCACCAATTCTGTCAAAAATTCATCCTTTAAAAAAATGTTACTTAAAAAACTGCAAAATATAAGGGTGCACTGGCAGACAATTTTTTATGAAAAAGGGAGAAGCTTGGAAGCCTAAAAACACCATCCCAACTGTGAAACACGGGAGAGGCAGCATCATGTTGTGGGTTTTTTTTGCTGTAGGAGAGACTAGTTCACTTCACAAATTAGATGACATTATTAGGAAAGAAGATTGTGGCAATACTGAAGCAACATCTTAAGACATCAACCAGGAAGTTAATATTTGGGCGGAAATGGGTCTTCTAAATGGACAATGACCTGATGCATACTGCCAAACTGGATATAAAGTGGCTCTAGGATAACCAAGTCAATGTTATGAAGTGGCTATCACAAAACCCTGATTTCAATCAAATTGAAAATTTATGGTCAAAGCCAAAAAGTCATAGAGTTTAAGGGTAATGTTACCAAATACTAATGAAATGTATATAAATTTTTGACTTTGCAGAAAGTAATAAAAATGCCTTAAAAATTTTTTCTTTCTTATGATTCTGGCATTTGGCAACTCTAAATAATTTCAGTAATCCTAATTGACCTAGAACGGGTAAGGTTTATTCTGATTTCATATCAGATAGTGAGAAAAACATGCACATGTGTCTTTTTATATAGTGTATGTAAACTTCTGGTTTCAACTGTATTCCATGCAATAAAATGCAAACTATTTAAAAATTTGATTTTCTGGATTTTTTAAAAAGATTTTTTGTCTCTCACAGTAAAACCCTTGTTGGCAAGCACAGCAGTCAGATGTTTTTTTTTAATTGATGATGAGGTTTGCGGACATCAGGAAGAATTTTACTCTCCACTTCTCTTTGCAGATTAACTCTAAATCATCAAGATTTTGAGGCTGTCATTTGGCAACTCGGAGCGTCAACTCCCTCCATAAGTTTTATATGGGATTAAGGTCTGAAGACTGGCTAGGCCACTCCATGACCTTAATGTGCTTCTTTTTGAGCCACTCCTTTGTTGTCTTTGCTGTATGTTTTGGGTCATTGTCTTGCTGGAAAACCTAGCCACGACCCATTTTTAATATCCTGGCAGAGGGAAGGAGGTTGTCACTCAGAATTTTACGGTACATAGCTCCATCCATTCTCCCATTGATGCGGTGAATTAGTCCTGTGCCCGTAGCAGAGAAACACCCCCAAAACATAACGTGTCCACCTCCATGCGTGACAGTGGGATAGGTGTTCTTGGGTCATAGGCAGCATTTCTCTTCCTCCATACACGGCAAGTTGAGTTAATGCCAAAGAGCTCAATTTTTGTCTCATCTGACCACATCACCTTCTCCCAATCACTCACAGAATCATCCAGGTGTTCACTGGTAAATTTCAGATGAGCCTTCACATGTGCCTTCTTGAGCAGGTTAACCTTGCGGGCACTGCAGGATTTAAAACCATTAAGGCATAATGTGTTACCAATGGTTTTCTTGGTGAATGTGGTTCCAGCTGCCTTGAGATGATTAACAAGTTCCCCCCGTGTAGTTTTAAACTGATCACTCACCTTCCTCATGATCAATGATACCCCACGAGGTGAGATTTTGCATGTTTCCCCAGATCAATGTTGATTGATAGTCATTTTGTATTTCTTCCATGTTCTTACTATTGCACATTGTCTCCTTCTAACCCAACGTCTTTCTTATGGTTTTATAGCCCATTCCGGCTTTTTGCAGGTGTGTGATCTTCTCCCTAACATCCTTAGAAAGCTCTTTGCTCTTGCCTATGTTGTAGAGGTTAGAATCTGATTAATTTAGTCTGTGGACAGGAGTCTTTTATAAAGGTGACTATTTAAGACAGCTGTCTTTAATGCAAGGAACAAGTTGATTAGGAGCAAATAACTGGTCTGTAGGAGCCAGAACTCTTATTGGCTGGTAGGGGATCAAATACTTATTTCTTTCAGCAAAATGCAAATAAATGTATATAATTTCTACAATGTGATTTTCTGGATTTTATTTTTGATATTCTCTCAATGATAAAATTAATCTACCCTTAAAATTATAGACTGTTCATATCTTTGTCAGTGGGCAAACTTACAAGGATCAAATACTTATTTCCTAAACTGTGAAAGAAAAAAAAAAAAGAAAAAAATAATAAAAAAAAAATAATAATATAATAGAAAAAAAAATTAAAATACTATATAATATATTTTTTTATAGACTTTATCTAAGTGAGTTTCACTTACAGAACGTTACCTTTTACCATCTTAACAATAAAAGTTGTTTTGTGTACATTTGATAGAAAGTTACTAATGGAAGGCAACTATAAATTTCTGCTGCCTTGTATATAATTGCATAATTACATGGCTCATGAAGCTAATCTTTAAAGAAGATGAAGTTTACTTTTTTAAGAAAGGTATATCATTAGTACTATATATCAGGTCGTTTGAATTTTGACAGTTTGACATTGTATCATCTATAAAGCACATGCAGAGTGATTTTTATTTCTCTCGAAATCTGCAAAACTTTTTGAAGGTTACTTTTAAGTTTCATTGTTGAGCTGAAAAGCATATAGTTTCAAAAATAAATAAAATGCATTAAGCATCTTAAGTCATAAATGAATTGCGGGTTTTTTCTTTTATCCTATAGGGAATTTGTCCATCTTTTATTATTCTCTGTTACACTCTTGGGTTTCATTGTTGTATTTCTAAAATAAAAATCACTTTGTTAACATGAAGCAGAAAAATCTGAAGGAAAATTGTAGGGAGGTTTCTTTTGTGAATGTGACATGAAAGCAACAATTCTCAGTTAAACTTATTTAAATTTTATGTATGTAAGTACTGTCAAAACGTCAAAGTGACTGTGAAATGAAAGCTGCAGATACATTTTCCTGTCATATTTTGTTTATTACATATTATGTACAGATTTTAGAGCAGTTACTCTAGGATGACCATACAGAAAAGTGCACATCGTTATTTCCATAGACATAAAAATGGTATTTCCTTATATGGTTTTCGCATTAGGCAGAATCATAGATAGCCTTCACTTTCATTGGGGAAAAGATTTAAATTAAAGAATGAATTTTATACAAACATTTTAATGTAAGTCACATCTTAAAAAAAAGGCTTGGTGTTGCTTTTGGATAGCTATATAGGGACTTCCAATTTTGTAGAGATCATTTCTCACCAGTCGTAATCATCATAATCAGGATTACAGTAAAAGGTAACATTTACAATAGGTAATGGTCACAGCTCACCTTCTTCCTCTTTCTACACAATAATCTCTGAACATTTCACAGAAATGCCAATCTCCTTAAGTGGAAAAGAAGAAGAACAGAAAAGAAAATAACGTATGTCAGCATCTGGTTACAATTACCGAAAAAAAAAAAAAAAAGATAAAATTATTGATGATACATTTCGTTAAATTCCCTTCTAAGCTCTGTACCTTAAAGGAGTTTTGCCACAAAGTAAAATTGACATGGAAAGCATACAAATTAAGTAATAAACATTTTCACCATTCATTATTATTAAAAAATCTCATTTTTGTTTAAGCTGCTATGTTAGTGATCCATAGTGTAGGGGATACAAGCAGGGACAAGAGCTCCTCAGTCTTGCCCCTCATGCTCAGACATCACCTCTCTTCTAAGGCAGCTAGAAATTACACACACCAACTCACTGCTGAGTCAGGGTTGAAACCTAGGTGATGTCATTATATCTCTGTCTTCTGTACTCCTTAATAATTAGTCAAACAGTACAAAAAAAGAAAAAGAAAAAATAAACTTCAATCAGGTATGTGCATTGAGACAAAAAAAATCTATATGTTTTCCTTGGATTTGAGACTATGACTAGAGATGGGCGAATGTTCTGACAAAATTCGGTCTGAATTGCTTTGGGACAAATCGCATTAAAAAACATCTATTTCCAGGCTGCACTGAGCCTGCAGGGTGCTGTAGAACGTTGTGCCATGCTTAAATATGCAGAGGGAGCTTGGTTTGGACTTCATACAATGTTGTGTTTTAGTATGACACGTAGATGACTGCCGCCGCTCTTAGTATCGCCTCACTATAAAATTCCCTGAGCACTTAAGAGAGCAAAATTGACCATAAAAATGAAGCTGGAATGTAGCCTGAAAAAGTCATGGCAGCGAAAGCTGGAAAAAAACCAGCTGAGAGCTCAGTTGGCAACATCAGTGACAGAGTGTGGAGGTGATGGCAGCAGCCACAGCAGCATGAGGTCAGAGAGTGGCAAAATGACATTCTAGAGGTGGCAAAAACAGGAGTAGGCCACAGAGTGGCCAATGACAAGTGTGGAG
>JAODAL010080935.1:0-12073 GCA_025379985.1 Phyllomedusa bahiana | reverse complement strand
ACTTTGGGGTCAGGAAAAGCGTCAGGTAAAACCTAAAACACTGCCTTTCAGAGACCAAATAGGGGTTTCAGCCTAACTTTAGGTATAACTAAAAAAACCCCAAATAGGGGGGGAAAGACCCATAGAGGTCAGACACCCAGCCCCGGGTTTAACCTACAACACTCCCAATATAGACCCCATAGAGGTCAGCCCACCGCTAAGGTGAAAACCCTACAACACCCCCTTAATAGAGACCCCCATAGAGGTCAGCCCACCGGCTCAGGATAACCTAAAACCCCCAGAAAATATAGGGGCCCAATGGGAGGTCAGACACCAGCCTCGGGTTTAAAACCCTACAACTTAAAAATATAGAAAACCACATAAAAGGTAAAAACCCCACCCTTAGGTCTCCTCACTTTGGAAAAGTTATTACAGTACTGATCCAACATAAAAGAGAAATAACCCCTGACATCCAGCAATAAGTAGGTAGGTGAAGTAGTCCCCTGTAGAAAGATAGGTATATTTGCCCCCTGTAAGGGGATTTAATCCCTTTGTAGTCGGTTTTATACAGAAATTTTGTAGAAAAGGTAGGTATGTTTGCCTCATGTAGGTATGTAGCAATTGTAGGTGGGTCCGCAGCCCCCTCGTAGGTTTATAGCTCCCTTGTAGATATATAGCCCCCTGTAGTTATGTAAACAGCACCTTGTAGGTATATAGCCCCCTGTATGTATATAGCCTCCTGTATGTAGGTACACTGTTCCCTCTAGTTATATATCTCCCTATAGGTAAACACCCCTCTCTAGGTATTTAGCCCCCTGTAGGTACACATCCCCCTTTAGATATATAGCCCCCATAGGGACATAGCCTCCTCTAGGTTTTTAGCTCCTCTAGGTACACACCCCCCTCTAGGTATATGGCCCCCAAAAGGTACATAGCCCCCCTTAGGTATTTACCCCCTATAGATACACACCCCCCCTTTTTTTTTTTTTGGTTTAATTAGCCCCTGTGGGTACACACCCCCCCTCTAGGTTTTTGGGTTTGCCCTTTTAGATAACCCCCCTCTAGGAATTTAGCCCCCTTTTGATCCCAACAGCCCCACTCTGGGTTTAATTTGGGCCCCCCTTTTGGTGCACAGCCTGCTCTAGGTATATAGCCCCAGAAGGTACACAGCCCCTTCTAAGTATATAGCACCTGTAGATTCACAGACCCCTATATATACAATCCCCTATAGCTATCCTATCCCCTATAGCTGCTCTTAGAAAAAAAAAAAATTTAATACTCCCTTTCCCCCCGCCCCCGGGAGGGGAAACCCTCACTCTGGGTGCTGTTTGGGTTTTTGAGCGGTTTGACTTTATCATACCGGGGAATTTGCTTTGGCTTTTTCCGGGGCCCTTAAGAGTTTTAAAAAGTGGCACAGGAGGTGTGATCTCAAGGACCCCTTTGCACATCTGGTACCCAAGTCAGGCGAGGACCAGACCCTTATGGCACCTTTGTACAACCATATAGGAAAATTAACTTTGAGTTTGGATCCCTAAAGCTTCTCCCGCTCTCTTAGAAATCCCTTTACTAGAGCTTTGGGGGGAGGCTCTTTTGGATTTCCCATCCATTAAACCAAAGGGGTGATGGTAAGTAAAGGGGGTATAGGCCCCGAATGTGCCAAAACCCCCCTATAGATAATTTTTACAAATTAGAAGTGAGGGAAGTACCAGTTTATATAGGAGGGGTGAATCCCTTCCCAAAAAGAGTTCCCCTCTCTAAATGGGGGGAAAAACAACCCTAACTTTGAGAAAGAAAGGTCAAGAAAACTTTTAAAAGGGGTTTTTTACCAAAAGGGCTTTTCATATCCTTTGTCCTCTCTAAAACCCTTTCATTTTCTTAAAAAAGGGGGAATGTTTTGATTTGTTTGAACTGTGTATTAGGGGACCCAGAAGGATTGAAACCCCCTTTCCTTCCTCCACAGTGAGGTCCCCCCTCTGGGGCCATTTTTAAACCTGGCTACGGGGGTTTTAAAAAATGACTCCCAAGGAGAATTTTTTCCCGGGTTTAAAGGGGGCAAAATTACTTGCTAAAGGGGGCAGAAAAGTTAAACCTGGTTTTGGGGGGCCCATTATCCTTTAAAACCCCCCCCCCCCCCTTAAAAGGGGGGGGGAAACCTGGTTACGGGGGCAAGTAATCTGGCTAGGGGGGTTTAATAACCTGGCCTAGGGGGGCATTTTTATTACGGTTCCCAGGGGGAAATTATTACTGCCAAAAGGGGGGCCCCGTAACCTTGTTTTACCAAAGAGGGGCTTTTTCCTGGCTAGGGGGAAAATTTTAAACCTGGTAGGGGGGTGGTTTTTATGGCTCGGGGGGGCTTTTTTTCTGCCTTAAAGGGGGAAAGGTTAAACCTGCTAAAAGGGGGCCCCAAATTAACCGGCCCCTAGAGGGGTAAAAAAACCTGGAGGGAGGCAGCAAAAATGCCCTAGAGGGGGAAAATACTTGGTAAAGGGGGCTAAAAACCTGGTTTCCCAAGGGGGCCCTACTCCCGGGCTATAGGGGGCAAATATTTCCCCTCCCAAAGGGGGAAAATTTTAATTAAAAATTTGGGGCACTAAGAGGGGGGATTTTGTTTTAAAATTAGGACAATTTGTAGAGAAATGCTGAAAAAATTGAGGAGTTAAGTTTTTTGTTTTTTTAAATTTTTTTCGGGTGAAGAGTTTTTGGAAAGGCAGAATTTCATGGCGTCGGGGACAAAGGGAAAAGGAAGAAGAAGAGAAAAGAAAAAAACTTTCCAGAGAGCCCTCCTTTTAAGTCACTAAATTTAAAATTTGCAGTTTTAATTTCATTATTTTTCTCCTGAGTAAACTTTAAAAGGTTTTTTTTCCTCTATAAAAAATACACCCCGCATTTTAAACAATGAAAACTAAAAAAAAATTCCTTGTGAAACCACCCCCTACTCAAAAAAACCCTTTAGGGCCAAAGCCCTGGATGTTTTGGGGCCTTAGCAAAGCCCCTGACAGCTACAGGGAGTCACATAAGGCTACAATGGGGACCCTGTGAAATAAGTTGTGGACGTCTCCAGTTTCACGTAAATGGGAGTCGGCGGGCGCCCTGCCTAAAGTTTTAATTGATAAATGAGTCAAAAAGTTTCCCTCCGGATTTAGCCTCCCCCCCCTAAAGCTGGGGCCTTGGAAGCCAATCCGTACCCAAAAGGTGGTTTTAAGCGCATAGGAATAATGTAAAAGTAATGGGGGGCCAGCACCACAGAGGACTCCAATGACGGGAAAGAAATTCAGCGCGGGGGAAAGGTGCAGAGGAGAATTCAGGGGGGACAAGCAAAAGAAGCGCCCAAAATTTCTTCTTTTAAGGTCTCCCGGTAAACTTGCTGGTTTCCAAGGGCCCGGAAAGGCGGCCGGGGTTTTACCACCCGGGATTTGGGTCTCCACAAAACCCGCCCAAAGAAAAAGACATAAAAACCCTTTCAGTTGGCTTCCCTGCACACAAGGGGGTTCCAAAATTTCCCCTGTGAAAAAGAAGCAGATACAAGTTTTAAAAGGGGAAATGTTCTCCCCAATGTGTTTCAAGTTTACTCCCTCTTCACAGTATGGAGGACACGCCACTCCCCTGTACTGGGAACTTTCATAGAACAAAATGAAGAGTAAAACCCCCCCCCCCCCCCCACAGGTGTGATTGGCTCTCAAATTTTCTGCTTTTTAACTTTTGGGGCCCATTCCTGAGATAGGTGCGGGTCCTAGAGGTGGGACCCACGGCTGTCCGACAATGATGGCTTTCCCCAAGCGTTTCCCCAAAATTGCTATGGGTTTTTAAAACCCCTTCTTAAAAAGGGTTTAAAAGGGTAGGCTTTTGTAGTTTAGGTTTTAGAAATAAACTTTGAGGGTGAAACCCTTCGTTGCCAGGCCCCCCCCGTGAATCGGGTTTTGTCGGGAGACTCTTTTTTCCAAAGCCAAAATCCCAATCTACCCCGGCTGATAACATTGACGTTTGTCTCCCATTAGGCTTTTGGTTGGTTTTGTTTTTCATCCGAAAAACCCCCAAGCCGGCCACCGAGAAAGGGGAACCGGGAGCACCACGCAGAGTCATTTGGGGGAGGCTGATAGTTTTGAAAACCGTCAGTTTTAGTTGTGACTTTTCCCAACGGGTGAGGGATGAAAAAAAAAAAGAAACAAAAATTTGACAATGGGAAGGGAAAATATAAAAAAAAAGCATGTAGAAAAAAAAACCAAAGTCTAGAAGAGAGGTCTCCCCCTCGGAGGGGGATATGTTTCCGATTTTTTGGGTTAAAATTTGAAATTCTGGATGTGGGGAATGATTTTTTTGATGGTCAAAACCCCTGTGATATTTATCGGGTCCCTGGGGGGGAGGTCATGGGCCCAAAGGACCCAAAAACTTTTGTATCCCCCCCGTCTGGGAAAATAAAGAGGGGATGTGATGTGGACCCCTTTCTAGGCCCTTGTTTTTCCCAAAAAGGGACCCATACGATATAAATAAAGTTCATTGATCCTGCGGGTTTAAATATGCGCCTCCATTCGGCTTGGGTTGACCCCCTTGGCCCCTAAGGGACAGAGGTGCAAATGTTTTAATATGTAAATTTGATCTATAAATATCATAGGATTGTTTGGTTGCGTCAGGTTTTTTAAACCTTGTAAGGGAAAACTAAATTTTTGGGAAAGAAAAAAAAACCCTTTAAGAATTTTCCCCAAAAAATTCCCTTAAAAAAAACCCCCCTGGGTTCCCCGCTTTGGGGCCTGACTTCCCCACAACCCCGCCCCCAATTTTAAAATTGGTTTCTGGGGTTTTCCCCCCAAGGACCCAATCAGGAGGGTGACAAGTTTTAAACATCAATTTGTTCACTGGTTGGCACTTTAAAAGAAATTTAAAAAAAAACTGATGAAAAGGGAAAAAAGTGGGCGTCCCCCGAAAAAAACCAATGGTTCCCATTTTAAAACATAAAAAGGAAGCCAATCTGATTGGTTTGTTTAGGGGAAAAACTCCCCCTATCCTTTTGATACCCTTCCCCCCCCCTTGTATGTAAGTTGAAATTTTCTGTAAATTCCTGGAATTGTCCCCAAACTTTCCTTAATGTTATAAAGAAAAAAGTTGGTGAAAATTTCATGTCAGACCCGCGGAACAAAATGTACATGGAATCCCGGGGGTTTTAGCGTTTAAAGGAAAGTGTTGTACTGAAAAAAACCCAATAAAAATAGTAGTGGGGTTAACTTTAGTGGATTCCATTCCCATCTTGCGGGGAACAACCTGTGTCGGCCTTGATGGCATAAAATTTTTCCCTTTTCTCCCCGCAAAAGTATACAGAGGAATGAAACCCCCAAAAAAATGTCTTTTAAATCATCTTCTTTAAAATTTGGGGCACCCAGTGGGGAAACCCAGTCAGGAAAGATTAGGGAACCCTCCGCGGGAAGTGTCCCCGGACGCTGTAGAGAAACCATTTTGGGCCCCGGGAAATTGGGCTTTGGTTTTGTTGACCTCCATCGACCTGTGCGCCCCTTTCACACAAAAAGGCAAGAGAGAATGAAATAAACTGTAAAGATTTGGATATGGTAAAAAAATTGGCACATACCCCAAACCCCACAAAACTTTTAAAAAGGGATTTGTGGCTTTTTACCTGTTTTGGGAAACTGGGGTTTTTTCTGTCACCCAATAAATTGATTTTTGGGGCCCCCAGTAGATTTGATTTTTGGACCCTACAGTGAGTTTTTTTTTTGGGGACCCTTTTACATTTGGATTCTTGGGCCCCCCACCGGGGCCCGGGTGTTTCTTGGGGGCCAACAGTGGAGATGATTCTTGCAGAAAAACCAGTGGATTTAAAATTTCTTGGGGCCCCCTTTGGAGATGATTCTTGGTTCCCAACCAGTGGAGCTGATTTCTTGGTCCCACCAGTGGAGCTGATTTTGGTGCCCCCAAATGGGGGGCCTGATTTTTGGGGGGCCCAACCTTGGAGATGATTTTTTTGGGGGCCCAAAACAGGGGAAATGTTTTTTTTTTGGACCCCCCCAGTGGGGGTTGATTCCGGGGCCCCCAAACGGGTGGAGTTGATTTTGGACCCCAAAAATGGGGGTTATTGTTGGAGTCCACCCAATGAATTTGATTCATGGGGCCCAAAAATAGTAGGGGGAAATTTTTTGGGGGCCCAATAGTAAAGTTGATTTTTGGGGGTCTCCCTTTTTAAAAGTTGATTTTTGGGGGCCCCCAAAGTGAATTTAAATTTTTCAAAATCCTGTAGTATGTATAAAATAGCATATACTGCACTTGATTAAATCTTGCCTTTGCCTCTTGCTTTCTGCCACTTTTTTCTCCCTTTTCTCCTAAAAAGGGGCCCCCCCAGCGGGGGTTTTTACCCTTCTCCCCTTGGTTAGCCCCAAGTCTGACCATTTCAAACCCATATCTTTTAAGAAGATACATGTCTAACATGTCGGGGGGGAACTTTTAAATTTTGTTTTTGTTCATCCCTTTGCTGCAGTATTTCCCTTCTCCAAGGGGAAATTGCCTGCCCACCTTCTCCGGGAAAGGGTCTTCCAAAACCAGGAAAAAACCCATCTCCCTTGCAGGATGGGCCCAAAGGTAGGGGTTCCCCATCCTTCTTAAGGGAAACCTGGTGGACTGGTACAGGGGGCTTTAAAAACTCCCTGTCTCTTACTTTTTACCCAAAATGCTCTCTTTCTGCCCGGGGTTTTCTTTTTCCCCTTTTTTTTTTATTGCTCGGGGCCCCTGTAATTTAGTCCTTCCCCTCCGGGCCCGATGTCACCGGCCCTAAGCCTCCCCTCTGCCCCAACTCCCGGTTTAGTGTGCAGATCCCCCCTTTTAAATACTAGAAAACGGGAAAACTCTACCCAATTTCCCCCATTTGGAGCACTAAAAATTGGGGCCACATGCATGAAAAACGGGCCTAGGGTCAAAAGAAATAGATAAAAAAAACTTATTTTTGAAAAATGTTGCTTGTTTATATAAAAAAGGGGAGAAACTTTATTTGTTAAAGGAAATTTTTGCCAATTTTTTTTTAAAAACTAATTATAAACCAGCCCACTGACCCAATCTTTAATTGTTCTTAGCTGTTTTTTTTTTTCTAAATTTAGATTTCTAAATTGGGTAAATTTTTTTGGGTTTCTGTGTTTTTTCAATATAGGTGTTACCTGTAAAGAAGTAATCCTCCCTTTTGTGAGGGAAGGAGATCCCGGGGAAAAGTGATCTTTAACAAAAACGGGGGTTTGTCAGTCTATAGTAAAATGGTGGATCTTTTTGGTTATTATTTATAGGTGTTCCCTGTCAGTGTAATCCTGCCTGTGATGGGGAAACTGCGGGGAAGGTGTTCTTTTTCGGGAACAGGAGGTGTCAGTCTATTTTGAAGGGTGGATTCTGTGTTTTTCTATATATGGGTTTGTTAGTTTGTCAGTTTTAATCTACTGTGATGAGGAGACTTTGGGGGAAGTGATCTCTACAGAAAAGGAGGTGTCAGTCTATAGTGAATGGTGAAAACCTGTGTTCTCTATTATAGGTGTTACCTGTCAGTGTTTAAACCCGGGCCCGTGGGTGATGGGTTAAAAAATGTTTCCGAAGTGGGGCATATATGAATGGGGGTAGCCAGAAATCTGGGTCTTTTCAGCCCAACAATTCCCAGCCCCAGCCTGTTCCAATAGTTTTAAAAACCCCCTGTAACCAGTATAGAGCCTGCGAACCCCTTTCAAAAAATTGATTGCAGGGGGTGTGCGGGAGGGGGAGGCATTAGAAAAGTAAAAAAGCAAAGAGGGTTTTTTGCCTTTTTTTACGGAAATTACGACCCAATTTTCTGCTGGAAAAAGGTCGGACAAATTTCAACATGGTTTACCCGGGGCCCGAAATGTCATCTTAGCACTTAGAATGGCCCCTTCATTTATGAACCCCCAGTAGAAACTTAAACGTTAAAAAATAAAACCTGTTCCCCGTGTCAGATATTTTAAGGCTAATGGCCAAAGGTCAAAATGCAGGATATAAGGACATAAAAAAAAAAAAAAAAAAAATTTAAAAGTGTATAGGAAATAAAAAATTCTTGAAAAATGTTGAACATAAAGTCAAAAGGTAGTTTTTTAATGACAAATTCCCATTAACCTAGAATACCCCTTGTTAGGTTTCTTACCATCCTATATATATCATGTTGGCGTTTAAGACAAGAAAGATCAGAAAATAAGCACTCTGCAACCATTGCTGGAAGAACACAAACTGGTGATGTCAGCATTATGGCCTGGGGAAGTTTTTTTGGGAAATCTCTGGTCTTTATCTACTGACACTTTATATGTGCTGAATTCCCCAAACCCCGAGGAAATGAAAAAAGGAACCATTTGCAAAAATGATGATTTCCAATTTTTTTCTGTCCCTGTTAATTTTGAAATGTTGTAAACTTTCCCTTTAAATTAAAAAAATTTTTAAAACCCGCAAATGTCCCCACCTGAGATCTTTCAGCGGAAAAAGGGGTCGAAAGGGGAGAGGGGTCATGGCTTGTTTATTCCAGTGTGATTTCCCAAGGATTTTGACTGGTGAGGATGGACCCGACATGAAAAGGGAATGGGGGTATATATTAGGGTATTGTCGATCCTGTTTTTGTGTTTCAGTGTTTTTTTTTATTCTTAGGAATTTCAGTATAAGGGTTTACAGAGAAAGGAGGTGTTAACCCGCCCCAAAATTTTTTTTTTTTTTTCCCCCACCGTGTTCAAAAATTTGTCATGTTTTCTACAAGGTTTTAATTGCCCCTCTCTAATATATTTGCCTTTATTGTGCCCGTTTATTTGTAACATATTACATTTTTTATCATTTAACCCTTCCCAACCGCTTTTAGATTTTTTTAGTGAAAAACAGATGTTTTTAAAAAAAACTGCCCCAAAGTGCCCACTTATTGGGGAAAAACTCAAAAGGTTTTGTATAGCCCAGAAATTTTTCACATTTTTTTAGCACTTTTTTTTTTTCTTTTAGTAAAAAAGTAAAAAGGGTCTGGATACTTTGATTGCCCCTTTTTTTGACCCTCAGACGGTTTTTTTGCCCTTTTAGGGGTCCTTTTTGAATTCCCAGAGACCAGTATGAGGGGAGTGTGAGGGGCAAAAACACCCCAAAAGTAAACCCCCTGCTCCCCATTGCACCTGAGCTTGATACAATAAAGGTCTGTTGGGAAAATGTGGGGGAAAGGGTGGCAAATTGGGCTCAGTTTTTCAATTTTTTACTTTGGGGTTTTCCTCAAATTTTTTTTTTTCAATTAGGGGGGGTAAATCAATTTCCCGTTGAAAATTTATTATCCCAAAGGGGTGAGTGTTGAGTTATTGTTTAGGGCACCCAAATTTACCAAGGGTGAGCACTGTGCTTTACATTGTATCAAAATGTAGGTCCTCGTGTTGTTCCCCTGAAAAAATTTTAACACAATATTTACAGAAATTTCGGGGGGTTTTACCCTTTCTTTTGTGAGATAATGTGTTTCGTGGCATTCACCTTTTGGGATCCAAAAAAAACAAACTTGGCCGTCTTGGGGTCAGTTGACCTTTAAGGAAAAACCAGTTTTTAAAAATGGCCTCAGCCAGCCCCTTTTTTCCTCCCAGGTTACAAAAGTGCCGAAACACAAAAAAAAATAAAATTTTTAGGGCCGGGTTTGGGAAATTTAAAATAAAAAAGAGTTCTTCCCTTTTTCAAAATTTTCTAGGCCTACCCGGTCCCGCACCACAAAAACATGGTTCACATTTTTTAAAAATATCGTACTTGTTTTTTGCTCCCCTCGGGCCCTTTCCCCATCCCCAGAAAGTTTTCCCCCCTTTTTTGGTTTGCCCCGCCCCAGTCCCCTGGTGTTTGGGGGTAGAAGGGTTTAATAACCCCCAGGACCCCGACAAAAATCTGGCTTGGAAAGTGGGAGTCCCCCCACCCAAAAACTAAACCCCTTTCCAAAAAAATCGGCCCGCTATTGTAGAGTACTTTCCAGGAGACCAGACTGGCCAAAATAATTTAAACCCGGGCACATGCCCGGTTTGGGCCCCCCACGCTGGCTTGGCGTATCCACCCGGGAGAGTTTGGGTTTTGGTAAAAGTTCAGGGGCCAATGTTGTTTTACGCGGGCTTTGGGCCCCCTGAGTCCGGGGGCCGGCATTGCCCCGAGTCAAAAGCCCGCATTGCTGGGAACCCCGAAGAAGTTCAGGCGAACAGCCCGGATCTTCTGATAAGCCTGTGGAGGGGCCCGAGCGCCCGGCCCGTGCAATGTGAGGGCAGCCTTTTGTGCAGAGCGGTGGGATTTTAAAAAATCTTTCTGCGCTTGGGGGAAGAGAAAGAGAAGAAAGGAAAAAAAGGGGGACGCTGCCCGGGATTTTTTTTTTTTAATACCCGGGTCCCTGGGTTACCATTTTGTGTACCTAATTACCTATTTAATTGCTATGAGCTCTGATTAGTTGTTATGAGTTTTTGATTTGGGGTTATGAAATTCTGTTTTGTTTTTCTATTAGTGTTGCGCGATTATTTTCGGGCAAAAATTGAAAAAATCGGCGGTTTATTGTTGGGTCGGAATTTTTTTGTTTATGCGATAATTTTTGGTTAAAAACCCGTGCATCATCTATTAAGTTTGCGCCATTTTTTGCGGCCAGCAAAAACCGCTTAGAGAAATAGAGAAAGGTGAGCTGGGTGTGCGACGGGAAAGATGGGGGGAAATGTATGGTTGCGATTGGCTGGAAAAAATTTAAATGAACTCGTTTTTTCATAGAAAAGCCCCTTTCCCGTTCTGCCTTTAGTGTGTGTTGTGTATCATAAGAGCAGGGCCCTGTGCTCCGGTTTTCTTCAAAACAGCTCGCCACACAGGGTTTCTTTGTTCACACCAAAAATATGGATTAGCTGTGAACATTAGAACTTAGGTTGATTAGAGAAATTTTTAATTTTAGTTAATTTTGGCTGAGAATTTTTAAAAAGGGCACTTTGAGGGGTGTAAGTTGCGGGGGGGGGGGGGGTGGGAGCAGGGGCTGCGGGCGAACACAGACAGCAGAAAGGTGGCAGGGGAGGGGGGCTTTTAAAAGGGGAGTGGAAAAAATTGTGGGAGCCCAGGCTATGCCCTTTGGGCCCTGCTTTTAAATTTGGGGGTTTTATTAAAAAGTTTTTTTGGGGAAATTTTAGCTTGTATTTTTTTGCCCGCCCGTTCTTTATTAGGATACAGTTTTTTTCTGTAATCAGGTGTATTTGATAGGTGCAAAAAAAAAACCTTTTATTATCTGTACAGGATTTAATTAGGTTTTTTTCCTTTTTGGGACACTCAGTTTTGTTCAAAGACCCAAATTTGTTCTTTCAATAGGATACAGAAATTTTTAAATCACCGCAGGTGTATTTATAGGGGGCAAAAACCCCTTTTATTATTCCCTACACAATTTTAATTAAATTTTTTTTCTTTTGGGGGCAGCCCAAAATTTGTTCTTTGACCCAAAAAAATTTTTTTACAATTTGGAAAACAGAACTTTTCTAGTCCTGAGGGTTTTATTTATAGGTGAAAAACCCCATTTTATTATCCGTATACATTTCAAATAGTGGGTTTTTTTTACTTTTGGGGCGGCCCAGGGTTTTTTTCAAAAGGACCCCCTTGCCCCTTAAATTTAAATACGCCCCAATTTTTTTAGTCAAGGGGGTGTATTTTTTTGGTGCCCAAAAAACCCCCGTTTGTTATCCGTAAAAATTTTTTAAAGGGTGTATTGCCGTGGTCGGCCTTAAATTTTTTTTTCAAATTAGCCCCCCGTTGTACGACAATTTGATGGAAAAAAATTTTTTTAGCAAAATGTTCTCGTTTTTTCATTGCCCGCCCAAAAAAAGCAATTTTTCATCCCTGTAACTTTGAATAGTTTTATTTTCGCCCCCGTTGAATCTCAGTTTGGCGCTGATAGCGCACTTGTTGATATTTTGTTGAAAAATATGAATTCCTTGTCCTAATGGGGAAATTTTTTAATAAATGGGGACTGAAAAGGGAAAAACACTTTTTTAATTTTGTCTTACGGGTTCTTCCAACCCGGGCCCCCCAAATTTTCCCAGGTATTCGGAAAAGAAACATTTCAGTTTTTAATCCTAGTTGGGGTGTAGGAAATTAGAGGGATTTGAGAATAGCCCCTGAT